>JAVJIF010024735.1:0-74413 GCA_038442645.1 Agave tequilana | reverse complement strand
TATGTATATTGACATTTGACCCAGACTAGTTGACTAATACTTTGGGATAATCAACTAGTGGCACTTCACAATAACTAAGTTGTTGCAGACTAGTCGACTAGTATTTCTATTAGTCAACTAATAGGCGTCAACAGTAACCTAGTTGATACAGACTAATCGACTGATTCCTTCTTCTTGTCGGCTAGTACAATCGACTTACTACATATTAGTCGACTAATTTCATCAACCAGTCGACTAATCAAACTGACTTATCTACTATTAGTCGACTAATTAAGCCTACTAGTCGACTAATCTGGGCGACAGAGCTTTATTTTGATGGACCCCAATTCTATTTTCTCTACGCTATATATATGATCTTTGGGTGTCTTTTCTCTAGATCAATTCACTTTCTTTTCCCGACACCTTCTCCCCTCCAGAGATTAACTAGGAACCCTAGACAAAGAAATAGTTAAAGAGATTGAAGAAGAAACCTTGGGTTTTCTTTTCTTTGGTGAGAAGATAACCTAGGAGGAGCTCTCTATCAGCACCCCTACCTCTGGGCCATCTTCTTCTTTGCTTAGCAAGGCAAGTCTTCTTCTCTTGGTTGCCTCTTACCATGTCCTTGTTGCTTTGGATTTTCACCAAAAGTAGAGATATGATGTTTAGTCACTTTCATGTTTAGATTCAACTAAAGTTAAGTTATATGCATCTTTTTGTTAAGAGCTTGCCCCCATGTTGACATGAGATGATGTAAATCAAAAAAAATGTTATTTCTACAAGATCTAAAGAGGAGATGAATTAAAAATGAAAGCTTTGTATTGATAGCATGCTTAGTTTTATACGATATTTTTATATGTTAATCACGTGTTTGATTGGTTGTTTATACATGAATGATGAGTTTAATAGATTCATGAAACCATGATACTTATGAGATCTAGGAATGATAAGTTTGAAGTCGATATTTGAAAATCATGAAATCTAATCATTATGATTTGTTTAAAGTTTGAAACCATGATTTGGTGTGTTATGTGAAGCCATTCGTAGAGGGGGATGAATTGCGAATGATACTAGTTGTAGAGTATTTGAATCAAGTTCAAGTTTTGTTGTGATGATAGTTGTGTTTCATATATGATACCATTCATGGATGGGGGAGGATGTGAATGAGGCTATTCATGGATGGGGGGATTAAGAATGAGGCTATTCGTGGAGGGGAATGTGAATGATGATTTGTATGATGGAATTGGATGTGTTTATCATTTCCTTGTGGACAAAATGCTATTTGTTGAGATTATGTATCATGTTATCACTTGAGATTGGCCGGGTATCAAGTATCATACCGTATATGTTCATGTTTGCTGTTATTCTTTACCAAGCTTATATCTATCGCGCGTCCTTCCATGTTATATGTTTCATATATATGTAGACCTCTCTTAGTTGCCTCATCGACCTAATACTGAGTTGGCCTCAGGATCATAGTCGGAAAGTACCCATTTGTGGTAGACTTGTTGGTGTTCTAACGCCCGTAGATTATAACATTTCAAGAGGTTCAAAGCTTGTCCGGAGAGACGCGGAGTGATGAAAACTCAGAGTAGTCGTCATTATATCCTATAGGTAGATAGAGTGCTCTTTATAGAGTCTCTTTCTTCTTTATATCATGTATCCTTTTTGATATTGTATTGTAGTACTTTACTTTGAGGCAGAGAGCCTGAGTAGTTATTGTATATGATTCAGACTGGGACTTAGTTTCTTTTGATGAGACTCTGTCTAAATGTAACGCCCCGATCCGGTGGGTACAGAGACGCTACTGCGACGTATATACGCAGGTCAAAAATACCCTCACGTATATACGCTAAGCATCAGTACAGGCAAGAATCAGAGTACGGAAGCACGTGGTGCATTATACATTCCAACCAATGAGTACAGTTACAAAGTTATCACCAGATGTAACACAATATTACAAGAATATTGCATCACCAATATGGCGCAATTGCGAGAATACAAAGGATGGTACAGTATGAACAGTACAAAAGGTGGCTCAAAGTCATAGCAGAAAAACTCTAGAGCCGAACAGAGGGGCCTGGAAGGATGGGGCTCTGGACGGTCTGCTGGAGATCTACGCTACCACTGCGCTACTCTGATCAGTAACTGGGAGAATCCACACGCTCCAAGCTCCAAAACCTGGACATGAGGATCCAGAGGAGTCAGAACTCCCCGGCGAGTGGTGATGCGAAAGCCAGATGGCGAATATGGATAAGCACACGTGTATCGATATATTCAAGTCATAATATGTATTGAAAACCGTGTCGTGAGCACAAGCATACAGGAGCAAGTAGATATACAGCAAATGATATCAAGCAGGGAAGGCTCATGATATGATAAGATAAGAGCAGGAGATTTATGGAATAGAACACAAGTGGAAAGGCAGGATATGAGCAGGTATAGTATAATAATCATAAAACTGAAAATCCGAAGTAAAACCCGATACAATCAAACATGGCAAAGCATACTACGGATACATGGTTAGCATCTTTTATTATTATTATTATTACTCGTCTTACCCAGATGTCTAGATATGTGATCTAGCATCCCAGCGCACATATATCCACATATGAGTAAAGCAAGATTGTTATTGGAAACCAACGGGGGTATCAATGAACAATGTTTACAGTGGGTCCCGTACATACCCGGGACCACGGCCCAGGATTGTTCCGTTGCTGGTGGACAGAACCTGCCGCAAGGCGATCAGGAGGGGCTTATAGGTGCCCTTTGTCAAGATAGTACCAGGAAGGAGGGAGCCAGCACTCCCCTCGGTCGCCTGGAGGCCCACAGGTCAGACCGAAAGTTTTAGTTGCACAACATACCTAGTACCACTGTAAACACGAACATATATTGATATCCACAAGTTTCCCCCGACCCGGTGCAAGTTGTTCCTTTTTTATGATTTATTATATAGTTATCAATTTACGGGAATAGCGGGTGCAAGACTTGATCAGGAGTTCAGGAGTACATGAGTACTATAGATTCAGGTCACTGTATATGTATAATACATGATAACAAGTAGAAGATTCAAGTCACTGTATGTAATACAGGACAACAAGTGTAGTATTCCCGTAAATGTGATAATCACAGCTCAAGTATTAATATGTCAAGAGGCAAGTGATAAGTCATGTCATAATAAGAAGCAAGTGTCAAGTAGCAAGTCGGGTGTCAGGTGATGACACACCAGTTGTCAAGTGATACAGACAGACATCCAGTATTAGCAGGTAGATGATAGGTATCAAGTAATAGCATGTCAAGTGTTAATATATCAAGCGTGTACTTGGCAAGTGATAAAATAATAGCTGAGCACAATCAAGCAGAGCTGAGCAAGCTGGAGCGAAGCTAATGTACAACACTAAATGCAATCACGCTCGGCGTGGTTACCGCTCGCAGCGTAGTTAGACACACGTGTCGCAGCAAGCGTATGAACGCCATACTACCGCTCACGGGGAAGCCATGCTCACGGGGGGTAACTACACTCGAACGGAGTAAGCGGTAAAGTATTGACGCTAGGTCCACCTACCAGGCGTAGGATAGAGAAGTCCAGAGGACTTTATAACCTCAGAGGTTTTACCCGGAGGTTAGGCCTGAAGGCAAGGGTACCTGCAGAAGGTGTTAGTACTAAACAACACAAATTGTGAATATTACAAGTCGATCCGATGAAAGGGAAGTCAAAAGGAAAGCGAGAACACTCGCCTGAATCTTTGAAAAACACAGTGAAATTCCTGATCTCTGAAATCCAGGTAATCAACGCGTCAGCGCGTTAAAGAGAAAGCGATAGAGAGAGGAGAAATCAAGAGAGAGAAAGAGGAGGAGAGAGAAAGAGAGCTAGAGAGAGAAGGACATGGAGAGAGAGTGTGTGCACTGGGAGATAGAGTTGTACTGGGAGAGAGAGGGTGCACAGGGAGATAGAGTTGTACTGGGAGAGAGGGTGCACAGGGAGATGCGAGTTTGACAGTGAGACGCGGGGGTCGCAGACGCGAGAGTCGCGTCGCATAGATGCCTCAAACGCGAAGTTCGAGACCCGCGTTCAAGTTATAACACGAGAAGAATGCGGACGCGGACGTGGGTTCCGCGTCGCGTTAACACGAGAAGAACACTAACGCGGGCATGAGCTCCTCGTCGTGTTGACACGAGAAGGACACAGACGCGGGCATGGGCTCCGCGTTGCGTCGATACAAGAACGCGAAGGCCGCGTTATACAAATGTCAAGAACGCGAAGATTCGCGTTAAGGAATTGCTTGGACGCGGGGGTGAGATCCGCGTCAGCAATTTTCAAAGAGAAAAAGGGAGACAAGGAGAAGTGAGAGAGACGCAGGGAAAGAGTGAGAGTGGGACGCAGGTTTTGGGAGGAAAAAAGAAAGGAAAGAAAAAGGAAAGGAAAGGAAAAAAAGAAGAAAGAAAGAAAGAAAGAAGGAAAGAAAAGAAAGAAGAAAGGGAGGAAAAGAAATGAGAAGGGAAGGGAGGATGGTAGCCGGCCATGGCCGGTGGTCGCCGGCGGCGGCCGGAGGTGGCCGGAGACGGCCGGAATCCGGTAGCCGAAGCCGAAGCCCAAGCAATCATGGGGGTGCAAGTCTAGCTCATTTGGAAAATTTAGAGTTTTGCAAAAGGGATTTCGGAGAGTGAAGCAATAGCTCGTTAGAAAGAGCTTTCCGAGGGGAGGAAGATGGCGTGGTTCGTGGTGGCCAAGGAGGTGTAGGTGGTGGTGAAAATGGTGGTGAAGTTTTGGAGGTTAATGGGTTCATGATGGAGAAAAGAGAGGAATATGGTGATATTGTTGTTGTTTGTTGTAGCTAGAATGGAGAAGGAGATGGAGGGAATGATGGAGGAGTTGGTGGCGGAGATGGTGGTGGAAATGGAGGGGAGAGCGGCCGGCCAAGGAGGGAGGCACGGCTCATGGGTGCTGCCACTCATTTGCTGTTGGTTGGAAATGGAGAAGGAAGAAAGGAAGAAAATGAAAGAGAGAGAAAAAGGGGAGGTGTTTATATAAGGGAATTTGAAGATATTACAAGTTTGCCATCAACCATTAAAAAGTTGCGTCTCTTTCACAATAAAAGGTTGCGTCTGGGCAAAAGTGAACTAGACGCGGTGATGAGAGCCGCGTCCAGGAGAAAAACACGAGATTGCGTTTAATAGAAAAGATAAAAAGTCAGGGTGATAAGGTTCAGAACTGATTTTACAGGACATAAGTATTAAATGCAGTATGGAGAGGATCTCTGCATTAAATGCTGAATCAAGTTTGATAAAACTCACGTCTAGCGAGGAGAGAGAAAATGAAAAAAATAAAAAAAAGAAGAAAAGTAAAATATCTGGATAAATTTCTGGTATCTGGGAAAACACCGAAAACTCCGGAAAGGTCCAAAAAATTAAGTAGCGTGGAAAGCTTCCCAAAAATTTCAAAAATAATAAATATTATTTAAAGATTTTTGGTGAAATCAGATTTCAGAAATTCAATCCCATTTTCAAAATAAAAATCTTGAAGTCAACCGTCAATACCGGTCTATACAGGGTCGGCCGGATTTTGATAAAATCTGAAAAATCTCAGAAAATGTCAGAAAGGAGAAAATATAATTCTAAGAAGAAATATGAAAGTAAAATCTAGAAATTTGTTTCCAATTGTAAACTAAAACTCCTGGAATCAACCAGCGATACTGGCCGACACCAAATCAAGTGAAATTTCGATAAATTTAGAAAAATCCCAGAAAAAGTATTTAGATAGAAAATGTAATTTTAAGAAGTTATGGGAAAGCCATTTTTTGAATTTTAACTCCGTTTGTAAATTAAAAATCCGAGAATCGAGCAGTGCCACTGGTCGACACCGGTTTTGAAGAATTCTAATTTTAATTCAGGAAAATTTCAGAAAATCATAAAAAATCTAAAATATTAGAAAACGATATTTGAAACTGAATTCGGTCAAATCAGAATACCAGAAAGTCCAAATCGAATAACACTCTAGGATCGGTCCCCCGTTCATACTAGGGCTGACTCCGAGTTCACGAATCCGAATCCATGACAAAATGTTCATATAAATAACTCATAATACAAAACAAATATAGGAAGTAAATCAAAAAAATATGATCAAAAAATACGAATACGCAACTAAGTACGTATTCCGGGAGCGGGGTGTTACATTCCATCCACCTTACAAAAAATTGCGTCCTCGCAATTTCGATAGGGGAAGATGAACACAGAAAAGAGAGGAACGGGGATTATGCCAATTAAGATATGAATAACTGTGAGCTTTTCTCCCTAATCGACTGAACGGTAAACTCAGGACTAAGACATCTCTGCCCTTCTGCCGTATATATACATCCTCTAACGGTGCCATAATAAGACTAATCTGATGTCTGCTTATAAAAGAACACTGTCAGAACTTCAAAAGATTACGTCATCCTGAATAATATAAAGTGAGCTGACTTGGTGAGATAATCAATAATACTTCTTTCAGACTGCGAACCAAAGCTGATGAAATCCATAGAAATATGTAGTGCTGAAATCCATAATATAATATAAAACCCTGCATGGCATAATGTTGTCCTTGATAAAGAGTCCGCAATAGAATTCCTGATGTGCTGCATACATCATAATTCCCCGAGAATAGACCAGAATATCCTAGGTAAAGAAAACTCTGATAATACTGAGTATGAATCAAGAAGACCAATAATTAAGAATTTATGTGTGCTGGGCATTGCTAACTCTGAAAGACGTAGCCAAGAATATAGAATAACTGTGAAGAATTCTAAATGGTAACCCGACTGCAGATGAAACATGTAGAAGATATCTGAGCCCTGCAAGATTGGTCGAATGGATCATTGACAAGGATCATGGCGATAGCTCAGATACAGCGATAAAACCTTGTTCAGCGGATCCATAAAAAACACGCTAGGCGGAAGAAATCCGAGGAACGGGCTAGAGTTCTAAGCACTGAAGGGACTAGCTACGGACGAAGCCTAACCTAGATGAGGCCATCGCGTAGCATAGCTCAGGCGTTAAGCATTAGGGTGCAGCGAAGCTAATGCTCTGCGAGGCTCGCATATGGCGAAGCTCACGCGGCGAAGCCAGCGCGTAACACAACGCTAAATGCTAAGCACCAGGGTACAGCGAAGCCCACACCCGGTTAGGTCCATGGGTGACTAGAGCACGACCCTCGCCTGGCGAGGCTAGCGGAGCCTATGGTCCACCAAATCAATAAAGACTGCCAGGAGTTAGTGGCTCTGAGAGCACTATCAAGAAGCCATAATAACCGAAACAAGTCACGAATGCTGTCTTCTGAATAATAACCTGACTGCAGATCAGTTCTGAGAATATCCAAGTTCCATGAACATAGTCGAAGAAATCATGATCGCTATTGGAGTAATAGAAATGAAAAATACCATAACACTGTCTGCCAGAAGTCCTGATTCTGGAATACTGTTATATACTGACACTCCTCATGTAATGATACAATCTACCTAATTATATAAGCGATGACTACTCCACTTGATGTACTGGTCTCCCGTGATGTATCCATAAATACAAGAATAGAATGCAAAGCCGAAGATCTATCCAATATAAGACAATGTGATGTACCAGAGTCGAGGAATGCCAGAACATAATGAGAGCGAACCACACCTGCTCTGTTGTTACCTCTCTAGTCTACGCATATCTTGAGTTGGCATAAGGATTACGAAAATCAGAATAGTAAAAATAGAAGAGATAGGAACCATGAAATAGGGAGGTAGACACGGACGGACTAGGATTGGTGATGATAGTGCAATGAGAAGGATATGATATAGAGAATTTTTCAACTCCCGGACATGCTAAAAATGGGGATAATGGTTACAGTTAGTACCTTCCGGGTTCGTTTTTCAGATATTGAGCATCCTTTTCTGTTCTCACTCCATCAGTATCCTGACTTCCTCTTCAGTCAGATTATATGTTTTCCTCTTTCTACCATGTGCCCTAGCTCTTGGTCTCTTTTGTGTATGACTCCATGCTTGATGCTGGGGATGAAGCGAGGTTATTCTGCCAGTAGGTCTTGAATTCTCTTCCAATGGTGATATTGGTGGATGAATTGATCTGATCGGTATAATGTTCTCTGCTTTCTTGAACGAACAGTCACTTTTCAACTGATCTCCGCACCCGTGTACAACATAACTCACAACCTTTCTAGCGGTTGCATTGTAGGTGCCCGACTTCAGACAATACCCACATGTCTTATGCTGAGGGCGAGGTTGGAGGGATGGCTTAGCCAGTGGGGCATCCAGGGGTCTGTCTGAGTCTTCAACTTCCATCAAATGAGAGGGTCTCTTCGCCTACTTCATCTGCACCTCATCCTGATCTTTCTTCTCTGGGTTTGTTTTACTTCCCGGATGATGACAAAAACTTGAGAATGCTTCTTGGGCTGCTTGGGAATAAGAAACATCTTGATCCTCATCTTCAAGTCTCACTAAAATATTACTTGCTCGTTCTCCTTGTCAGCCACCATGTAAGGCACCAACCAACTATGCCTTAGGAATTTTGCAGTGTACTTATCTACAATTCAATCTTCTTATTGCAATTTGATAAATCGTTCTTTCATTTCTTTCTGAGCTATTACAGAGAAGAATCTTCTCACAGAAATCCTTCGAGAACTGGTCCCAAGTGATGGGCTTTCCCAGTCCCGCTACTTTCGCCCACCACCACATCCTGGCCACAAATCTTGGTCACTTCCACTTGGTTCTCATCAGGGATCCGAGTTGCCTTCAGAAGATCTGTCATGTTTACCAGTCACTATTATGCATCCAGGGCTTCTCCATGCCCGAAAAGATTGCTGGCTGTAACTTCCTAAAATCCGAGATGTTGCCTGGCTTTTGTTCCCGGACTGCAACCAATAGTCTTTGGTGCGGGACGTTCGTCTGTTCTTGTTAGTTTTTCATCATATTTTGCAGAAATCGTCTCAAATCAACACTTCCTCCATTAGGGCCACTCTAAGAAGAACCAGAACTGTTATGATTTTCCCGACTTTTCATGTCCAAGTTGGTACAAGAATAACGAGAAACTGAAGTATGAAAGGATGGGAGAACTTCAGGATTCAAGGGTAAGATTATCAAGAGAGAATGGATAACTTTGTACTTGTAGTTGGATTGTATAACCACGACTCATGCATTCCAGTTGCAAATTTCTTTACCATTAATTTGTCGGCTGGTTGTACTGAGGATGTGAGAGTCTAGGCTCTGATACCACCCTGTAACACCCCGATCTGGCGGGTACGGAGACGCTACTGCGACGTATATACGCAGGTCGAAAATACCCTCACGTATATACGCTAAGCATCAGTACATACAAGAATCAGAGTACGGAAGCACGTGGTGCATTATACATTTCAACCAATGAGTACAGTTATAAAGTTATCACCAGATGTGACACAATATTACAAGAATATTACATCACCAATATGGCGCAATTGCAAGAATACAAAGGATGGTATAAGTATGAACAATACAAAAGGTGACTTAGAGTCATAGCAGGAAAACTCTAGAGCCGAACAGGGGGGCCTAGAAGGATGGGGCTCTGGACGGTCTGCTGGAGATCCACACTACCGCTGCGCCACTCTGATCAGCAACTGGGAGAATCCACACGCTCCAAGCTCCAAAACCTGGACATGAGGATCCAGAGGAGTCAGAACTCCCCGACGAGTGGTGATGCGAAAGCCATATGGCGAGTATGGATAAGCACACATGTATCGATAAATCCAAGTCATAAATATGCATTGAAAACCGTGTCGTGAGCACAAGCATGCAGGAGTAAGTAGATATACAACAAATGATATCAAGCAGGGAAGATTCATGATATGATAAGATAAGAGCAGGAGACTTGTGGAATAGAACACAAGTGGAAAGGCAGGATATGAGCAGATATAGTATAATAATCATAAAACTGGAAATCCGAAGTAAAACCCGATACAATCAAACATGGCAAAGCATACTACGGATACATGGTTAGCATCTTTTATTATTATTATTATTATTACTCGTCTTACCCAGATGTCTAGATATGTGATCTAGCGTCCCAGTGCACATATATCCACATCTGAGTAAAGCAAGGTTGTTATTGGAAACCAACGGGGGTATCAATGAACAATGTTTACAGTGGGTCCCGTACATACCCAGGACCACGGCCCAGGATTGTTCCGTTGCTGGTGGATGGAACCTGCCGCAAGGCGATCAGGAGGGTCTTATAGGTGCCCTTTGTCAAGATAGTACCAGGAAGGAGGGAGCCAGCACTCCCCTCGGTCGCCTGGAGGCCCACAGATCAGACCGGAAGTTTTAGTTGCACAACATACCTAGTACCACTGTAAACACGAACATATATTGATATCTGCAAGTTTCCCCCGACCCGGTGTAAGTTGTTCCTTTTTTATGATTTATTATATAGTTATCAATTTACGGGAATAGCGGGTGCAAGACATGATCAGGAGTTCAGGAGTACATGAGTACTATAGATTCAGGTCACTGTATATGTATAATATAGGATAACAAGTACAAGATTCAAGTCACTGTATGTAATACAGGAAAACAAGTGTAGTATTCCCGTAAATGTGATAATCACAGGTCAAGTATTAATATGTCAAGAGGCAAGTGATAAGTCATGTCATAATAAGAAGCAAGTGTCAAGTAGCAAGTCCGGTGTCAGGTGATGACACACCAGTTGTCAAGTGATACAGACAGGCGTCCAGTATTAGCATGTAGATGATAGGTATCAAGTAATAGCATGTCAAGTGTTAATATATCAAGCGTGTACTTGACAAGTGATAAAATAATAGCTGAGCACAATCAAGCAAAGCTGAGCAAGCTGGAGCGAAGCTAATGTACAACACTAAATGCTATCACGCTCGGCGTGGTTACCGCTCGCAGCGTAGCTAGACACACGTGTCGCAGCAAGCGTATGAACGCCATATTACCGCTCACGGGGAAGCCATGCTCACGGGGTAACTACACTCGAACGGAGTAAGCGATAAAGTGTTGACGTTAGGTCCGCCTACCAGGCGTAGCATAGAGAAAGTCCAGAGGACTTTATAACCTCAGAGGTTGTACCCGGAGGTTAGGCCTGAAGGCAAGGGTATCTGCAGAAGGTGTGTTCCAAACAGCACAAATCGTGAATATTACAAGTCGATCCGATGAAAGGGGAAGTCAAAAGGAAAGCGAGAACACTCGCCTAAATCTTTGGAAAACACGGTGAAATCCCTGATCTCTGGTATCCAGGTAATCAACGCGTCAACGCATTAAAGAGAAAGTGATAGAGAGAGGAGGAATCAAGAGAGAGAAAGAGAAGAAGAGAGAAAGAGAGCTAGAGAGAGAAGGACATGGAGAGAGAGAGTGTGTGTGCACAGGGAGATAGAGTTGTACTAGGAGAGAGAGGGTGCACAGGGAGACACGGGTTTGAGAGTGAGACGCGGGGGTCGCAGACGCGGGAGTCGCGTCGCGTAGATGCCACAAACGCGAGGTTCGAGACTCGCGTTCAAGTTATAACACGAGAAGAACGCGGACGCGGACGTGGGTTCCGCGTCGCGTTAACACGAGAAGAACACAGACGCGGGCATGAGCTCCTCGTCGTGTTGACACGAGAAGGACACAGACGCGGGCATGAGCTCTGCGTTGCGTCGATACAAGAATGCGAAGGCCGCGTTATACAAATGTCAAGAACGCGAAGATTCGCGTTAAGGAATTGCTTGGACGCGGGGGTGAGATCCGCGTCAGCAATTTTCAGAGAGAAAAAGGGAGACAGGGAGAAGTAAGAGAGACGCAGGGAAAGAGAGAGAGTGGGACGCAGGTTTTGGGAGGAAAACAGAGAAGGAAAGAAAAAGGAAAGGAAAGGAAAAAAGAAAAGAAAAGAAAGAAAGAAAGAAGGAAAGAAAAGAAAGAAGAAAGAGAGGAAAAGAAATGAGAAGGGAAGGGAGGATGGTAGCCGGCCATGGCCGGTGGTCGCCGGCGGTGGCCGGAGGTGGCCGGAGATGACCGGAATCTGGTAGCCCAAGCCCAAGCAATCATGGGGGGTGCAAGTCTAGCTCATTTGAAAAATTTGGAGTTTTACAAAAGGGATTTCGGAGAGCGAAGCAATAGCTCGTTAGAAAGAGCTCTCCGAGGAAGGAAGATGGCATGGTTCGTGGTGGCCAAGGAGGTGTAGGTGGTGGTGAAAATGGTGGTGAAGTTTTGGAGGTTAATGGGTTCATGATGGAGAAAAGAGAGGAATATGGTGGTATTGTTGTTGTTTGTTGTAGCTAGAATGGAGAAGGAGATGGAGGGAATGATGGAGGAGTTGGTGGCGGAGATGGTGGTGGAAATGGAGGGGAGAGCGGCCGGCCAAGGAGGGAGGCACGGCTCATGGGTGCTGCCATTCGTTTGCTGTTGGCTGGAAATGGAGAAGGAAGAAAGGAAGAAAATGAAAGAGAGAGAAAAAGGGGAGGTGTTTATATAAGGGAATTTGAAGATATTACAAGTTTGCCATCAACCATTAAAGAGTTGCGTCTCTTTCAAAATAAAAGGCTGCGTCTGGGCAAAAGTGAACTAGAGAGAAAAAGGGGAGATAAGAGCCGCGTCCAGGAGGAAAATGCGAGATTGCGTTTAACAGAAAGACAAAAAGTCGGGGTGACAAGGTTCAGAACTGATTTTACAGGACATAAGCATTAAATGCAGTATGAAGAGAATATCTGCATTAAATGTTGAATTCAGGTTTGGTGAAACTCGCGTCTAGCGAGGAGAGAGAAAAATGAAAAAAATAAAAAAGGAGAAAAGTAAAATATCTGGATAAAATTGTGGTATCTGGGAAAACACCGAAAACTCCGGAAAGGTCCAAAAAATTAAGTAGCTTTTAAAGCTTCCCAAAATTCTCAAAAATAATAAATATTATTTAAAGATTTTTAGTGAAATCAGATTTCAGAAATTCAATCCCATTTTCAAAATAAAAATCTTGAAGTCAACCGTCAATACCGGGTCGGCCGGATTTTGATAAAATCTGAAAAATCTCAGAAAATGCCAGAAAGGAGAAAATATAATTCTAAGAAGAAATATGAAAGCAAAATTCAGAAATTTGATTCCAATTGTAAACTAAAATTCCTAGAATCAACCAGCGATATTGGCCGACACCAAATCCAGTGAAATTTCGATAAATTTAGAAAAATCCCAGAAAAAGTATTTAGATAGAAAATGTAATTTTAAGAAGTTATGGGAAAGTCATTTTTTTGAATTTCAACTCCGTTTGTAAATTAAAAATCTGAGAATCGAGCAGTGGCACTGGTCGACACCGGTTTTGAAGAATTCCAATTTTAATTCAGGAAAATTTCAGAAAATCATAGAAAATCTAAAATATTAGAAAACGATATTTGAAACTGAATTCGGTCATATCAGAATATCAGAAAGTCCAAATCAAGCAACACTCTAGGATCGGTCCCCCGGTTCAGACTAGGGCTGACTCCGAGTTCACGAATCCGAATCCATGACAAAACGTTCATATAAATAACTCATAATACAAAACAAATATAGGAAGTAAATCAAAAAAATACGATCAGAAAATACGAATACGCAACTAAGTACGTATTCCAGGAGCGGGGTGTTACACTATATGACATGTATTTCTCTACCATGTCGTATTTCTACCTTTATTGTTTAGTCTTCTTGTCTTATATTCATACTTTCCTGAGTTATGTATCATATTATAATGGCTCTAAAGTTCTCTCCCAGACTATAGCTGCTATGTGAAAATTAATGGCGTTACAGAGTCTCTCAATTCAAAGTTAACTATAATCTCTGAACATAACAATTATTACTATTATTATTTCATTCGGTCCCCTTATAACAAATAAAACTGAGTTTATCTAATTGCTTCAACTATCTAAAATCAAGAACTAGAGAACTTTGAACCATTTCACAGGAAAAACACAATTCTACAGCTCTAATGATAAACATGTAATGAGGGCATGTAAATGATCATCAAGTGAAGCAGTTACAGTAGTTTATATTATTGATGCTACATAATGCATATGGCAATATCCATAGTCAAATAAATCAGTTTATAGTAATAAGTAAACATGTAAGTGCGACACGTTGATTTTTTAAGCAGACAGTCTCATGCCTAAAAATCAAATAACTCATACGAAAATGAGTTCAACACTTCTAACCCAATTACTTGTCGGTGGGGAATATACCAATCACGCTCAATACATGGGTGATCCTGCCATTAAGCCCCAGCAAGATTTAGTTTTCCCATTTATAGTTTATCAAGAAATGCTTGCAGTACATGTGCTAATACTGTCTTCCAGTCACATATGAGGCCTTAAAGAGCAATGGAGTACTAATATAATTATTTTTAAATGTCAACCAATGAGGTTTGAACCCAGTACCAATTAAAACTCGAATGCTTTGATACCCTATTAGACAACCATTTCAGGCAAAAGATTAGGCTGGGAGTTGTATGCTAACAATATAATATAGCAATCCAAAACATTGACGATCAGTATGTTATTGAAGTCCGCACCAACTTCAAATAAGAACTCTAGAGACTTTAACGTTAATTAATCTCCAGGCCATTCAAGAAAAAAAATGCTTCACCACCTCTTGAACTTCTGGAGTCTTGTTAGTCGGTTAACAAACTGATATAGCTAAATAATTAGAAGGGGAGGTGCTCATTTTCGAGCCAAGCAAGAGCTGAGGCATCAAGCCAATGGGGGAGAGGCAAGGGTGTGAGTGTAGCCATTAGGAAAGTGAGAGAGAGAGAGAGAGAGAGAGTGTGTGTGTGTTGTGAGTGGGTGCAAGAGTAGTGTTGTAGTTGTGTAGTGGTGTGAGAAATGAGTGGATAAATCATTGTAAAAGAGTTTTTCTAATATTATAATACAAGTGTTTGCTCTACTTCATTTCTCTCAACAAGTTGTATTAAAGCGCTCTTTTGACGGCGTTCTTGCAACGTTATTCGTGAAGGCCTAAGTTCGGGCACAGTCCGGGACTGTGAAGCTGGTTGGTCCGGGAGTGTGCTTACATGAAGGAGTTTGAGGAAGCGTACCACGTCACGATGGCGGATTTGATAATCTCAGCCGGTGCAGTCAAGAAGCTCAACGACCACAATTACGGTACTGGAGCACCTGCATGGAGTTCTATTTACAAAGACAGGACCTATGGGAGGTTGTCGGAGTGTGTGAGACTATAATACCACAGAAAGAAGGTGACGCGCTACGGAAAGGGAAGATCAAGGCGGGCAAAGCCATGTTTGTGCTGAAGACAACAGTGGAGGAAGATCTTGAGTACATTCGTAGATGCCAAAACTCTGAAGGTATCCTGCGACATTTTTGCAACACTCTTCTCCCGGGCAAACGATGCACGACTTCAACTCCTGGAAAGCCAGTTAATGAAGATCCGGCGAGGAGACATGACGGTCATCAACTATTTTATGAAGGTAAAAACTTTGTGTCATGAAATTGCTGAATTAGATCATGATTCAAAAGTTTTTGAAGCCAGGATAAGGAGAAGTATTATCCATGGCTTAAACCCAGAGTACCCAGAGTACATTGGATGCATTACGGCATATGTGACTGGTCAGTTCAACCAACTCTTTTAGAGTTGGAAAGTCTTTTGGTGGCACAAGAAACACTAGTCAAACAAACAGTTGGTGTTTCATTAAAGAGTATAGATGAAATACTCTTTAGCCACAAAGAAAAAAGTAAATAACAAAGTGAGACTAGCAAGCAGCCTCGAAAAGGTGAACCATGAAAGAAATCACGAAGGAGCCAGTACACCGACAAAGCTCAACAAGATGGAGATCAAGGAGATCGTGAAGTGAAGCAACGAGACGGTACATGCTACAATTGTGTCAAGAAAAGCCACTTCATAAGAGATTGCGAGTACAAGAGGAGACGAGTGGAAGGAAATGATGCGACGTTAAGAAGTTATCAGCAGAATAGTATAGCGGTCGTCGAAGAAGCATCCATCAGAGAAGAAAAGGTCAGTGGTATGGCGTTGACCTCAGTTGTGGTTGAGACAGAGCCAGCCTTGTAGCAGTTTATGTAGCACGGACACTCCTATCATGGAGTTGTGTCGTGTTCGAAACGTATTCGAATACGTGTCGGAAACACGTATCATGTGTATTTTTAAGAATTCGTCATGTGTCCGCGTGTCGTGTCAATTTCAATGTTGTCGTGTCCATGCAACATAGGCAGGAATTGATCAGGAAGAAATCAACTACCATGATGATTGGATTGTGGACTTTAGATGCTCCAACCATATGACCGGAGAAAAGGAGAAGCTCATGGGCATGGAGTATAAAGGCAGTCGAGAAGTCATGATGATGTGTAGAAGACAAGGACAAACCGTTTGCAAGGTGCTGAGACTAGCATTTGGTTTCGAATCTTTCGATGAAGTCAGACAAAATTGCTTCAGGCTTTCATAGGTGTAGAACTGCAAGCACAAAATGATAACATTTCTAAGTGTTTTCATTTGCACATACAACATTAGATAAATGCAGATGCAAGCATCCGAAAAATCTGAAATTGTAGAACAAGTTGTGCCGTGACAAGTGACAACATTTGTGACTTTTAAGGAGGAACACCTTAATGATAGAGTAGGGGATGTTCCTGCAAAGCACAGCACCCCAGCCAGCATATAATGAAGGCAAGCCACCCTTCTCGAGAGATCCAATCAAAGCATTCCTGCAAGAAAATTTCTAATAAGAATTTTGAGGAATGGGAGAAAAAAAATTGAAAGATATCAGCAGATCATCAGCAATGAGCTAGATCTAAACCGTACTCAGTAATGGATTTCTTATATATTGAGATCCCTTATCAGGTTACACTGAGTTAAAAATTAGAAACCAGAAAGTATTATAATGTTTAATAACATTTTCATCAGTATTCAGTACTGCCCTTTTTTTGTGTGTGTGGGTGGGTGGGTGGGTGGGTGGGTGGGTGAGGTTTTTTTTTTTTTTTTTTTTTTTGGGGGTGGGGGGTTCAGTGAAACTTTAACTGAGCTCCCTATACACATCTGATAAATATTATTGCTCAAGTGGCTTGCCTATCAAGCTTAATGCTTAATGGTACTAGCAAGGTGCTGACTATGGCTACAATAGCCAAATATCATTAGAACTTCATATTACATGGACCCTCCGATATGCCTAACAAGTTTAGTCACTTACAAACTAAGAGATCTTGTTGCTGAAGTTGAGTGATATCTGTTGGCCCAAAGGCCCATCACTCTAGTCTTGATGATGATCAACTCATGTAGTTATAATATTAATGATCTTTTGCTAATTAAGTTTCAGATATTTGATCAAGATCTTAGTCGGTGTTTAACTTCAACGAAAGAATCGTAGTCAAGTTTTAAAGCTATCACGTGTTGATTCTAGAGCTTGCGCTTCAAGATCGCAACAAGTAGTCAAGAGGAGTCTAACTCGTTGAATCAAGGTTTGGACTAAGTCAAAAAGGAGTAGAAGATTTTCAATAGAAGATTTTCGAGACTTGAGTCTTAGTTTGTAACTGTTAAGATTTTTGTTTTAGACAAAAGTAAAGGATAGATTAGTTGTGGATTGCTCAACCACTATACACACACAAAATTTCTATATGTGTTTTCATAAGAAATAATTATGATTTTAGGAAATACCGTTTTGATTTTGAGTTTCAAAGAAGATATCTTTATGTTTCATGAATAGAGTTCATCAAAACAAGTTTACATATTTTATATGTATATTGGATTTCACTTGTGATTAAAAAAAAAATAAAAGAAAACTGACTATGGACAGGCATGAGGAAGCTTTACGAAAGAATTGATGCTAAGTTGCTGATAAGAAAATACTTTTACACTTGTGATTGCCTAATATTATGATACCTGCAGGCTGAAACCTCTCCACATGGGGAATTAATTGATCTTATCAGTAGCCAACTGCCAATCAATCATTGAGATAATCATCCAATCCTGTTGATGGTATCATTTCCATTATTACAACAGTTTGAGCCCTCTAGATCTGCTTGCCCATCAAGGATTGCAGGTCATAATGGAGCTAAACATACTTGTTTCTTTCAGAGATTCCACAGACAGCAGCATTTCCTTCAAGAGTTGGACAGCACAGTGAATTGTTGAGAAATTATCACAACAATGACATTCTATGATGATATTATTTGCAGAAGGCATAGGTACACTTCTCACAACAAACCCACATGAATTCATTACACTTCTGTGATTGTTGCCACATCCCTTTTTCAGAGGAACATAATGCAGTAATACAGTAGAATGGACGTGTAAACTTGTTCACGAGCTGATGTTCAAATGCCGATGGTCTTACAGCCGACAACATCAAAGCTGTTACCAAGATGAGGCGCGAATGAAGAAACCACCAGCATTTGATGCCATGTCCGGAGCACAAGCCCAAGCCGGTTGTAACGTAGATTTTGTCGCCCACAGCTGCTGACAGAAAGAATCCCCTGAAATACACCCACCAACCAAAAACAATTTTGTTGGCTCTCCTTGTGTGATTTACCCATAGGTGTATGTATAATTCAGCTATCTTGGAACAGTCTTAATAGCTTATATGCAAATTATAGCAAGATTGTAAGTGACAATGGTTTCCTGTAAACAATGAGAATTGAGATTTCTGATTCTGGATTGGGAATCAGCAGTTCTCCCATCCAAAACTAATATGCCGTCAAAAGTTGCTGGTTTAAGCTTCGGATGTCTACGTGAAAACTACTTAAGCCTTCTCTTACACAAAAAAAAAAAAAAAAAAAAAAAAAGCAGAAGAAGAAGGAGAAGAAATATCATCAACAAAATTTTTAAAAATGACAAAGAAAGAGCAAGAAAATTATTACAAACACAAAGAATACTAAGTTGCATGCTACATGTGAAAAAAATTTAGAAATACAAAGAAAACTAAGTGGATGTTGCACGGGTAAAAAATATACAGGAGAGGGAACAGACTAGATAACAAAACACGAATCAAAGGCAACGAATTTATGCAGATGGTGG
Source organism: Agave tequilana (assembly GCA_038442645.1). Lineage (NCBI taxonomy): Eukaryota > Viridiplantae > Streptophyta > Magnoliopsida > Asparagales > Asparagaceae > Agave > Agave tequilana. Next base: position 55,439 of record JAVJIF010024735.1, on the reverse strand, counting down.
GAAAGAGCAACATGCAACCTATCAGAGGAACTACAAAGTTATAAATACAAATGTAAGCTACCAAGTGCAAACTCTAAACAAGACATGGGTAGCCATTGTCCTTCGATTAGGTTCCAAGTTTGGGAAGCACTATATCAAAATGCCTTGGATAAAGTAGTTGAAATGCAATGGATTCCTGAACCACAAACATAAATAAGCTCTCAAATGATCAGTCAAATTCTTCACTTCTCAACATGAACAGAATACTTAAACACCGACTTCAGTGCCAATAAGATGCAACTACAAGCACGACTAGACAGGAATTTAAACGTAATTAAGAGCATAAATACCTAGCAGTTGGCATTTTAGAAGCTTTTTTCCACTTCTCGGCAGAAGGATCATAGCAGTAAACATCATCCGCGCAATCTTTCTCCCAACTACAACCACCCAATAGATAAAGTTTATTTCCCACAGCTTCAAAGGACATCCCTCGCCTCTTTCAGCATGCAGGTGGAATGGGCTGGAGGCGTTTCCAATTATGTCTTTCGGGATCCAATACATAAAAGAAATTCTTCCCATAACTGTCTTTACACATGCCGTAGATCCAAGCCGCCTCTAGATTGTTCTTCTGGTGACAAGAATGCCACTCCACACTGGATAGCAAGGCTCTCCATCTCCTTGAAACACATCTAAGAACATGATGGAATCGACGAGGAACCCTAGCTAAGCAAAGAAGGGCAAGGTCGTCAGGAAGACCATGAATCAGTGGCACATGGTAATCTTCTGCTTGCTTGCTCTTTTCCACCATTCTTCAAAAAGGTGCCAAGATGACAAACTTGAGTCCGAAGTATAAAACTTTCAATTAGAAATTGGCATGCATTACTCATAGAATCTGCCAAAAGTATCTGCAACAAGGAACTTGGTTATGTCGTTTGCATCAAAATTCGTGTGGACTTTATATTTCACTTTCTCGTTCTTTTCCTTTCATTTTCTTTCACTGACAAGCATACAAAATTCTATTGGATAATCTGACTAAGTTGTACGATGTGCTATCAACCTAACCTCGACCCTTCCTAATCATTGCCAAGTCTCATCAGATTCAAATCCCAGTCCATTGGGTCCGCGATCCAACTTAAACCTTCCGACTCCGGACCGTCAGACGATAATCCAGTCATCTCAGAATCTCCCATCTGTAGAAGTAAGACATTTATATTAGCCGATGCGCCTTCCAATTCTCCCCAAAGCAATAATTTGCATGAATATAAAATCAAGACATGATAGAAAATCATCACTTATATAACCATGCCGATCTTTCATAAATTTTTCCTATGCACAACTGTCCTACCAATAGGTTTAACCCTGACTTATGTGATATTTTGATTGTTCTCCCTTTCCGGTGTCCCATAACACTGGAATTTCTTACAAAGGGCCTGCACCCCTTGCAAGATCCATTTGAACTAAGGTATGCGGGTACCCACATTCAAATGTAGAGAACAGTTAAATATCCTACATTTCAGGGTCATTACTCTAAGACTATACCATCATCCTCATACCCCATATCTAACTTACTCTAGCACACATATAAATGACTTCATAATCATCTTACATACTACATCTATCTAGGCTAACCTTGCCTAAACCATGCTCTGATACCAATTGTAAAGGCCCAGTTTCTAATAAACAAGATTAGGCCTACACACCCATTTATCTCCAATATTCTTAAAATAAGAAAATTTTGGCAGCATCATCCTTAATATTTCCTTTATTTCTCACTTACAATAACCAAGATTTCGGCTCAAAGGCCTACTTATTTCACCAATAATTTCGGCACACCCGGCCTACTTATCATGTCACATACACCAAACCTTAACCACAAACATATATCATAACTTGATTTCCTCCATTGCAAGCATAATCTTTTCATCAACAATACAAGAGTTACTTCCCAACAATAGTATTCCCACACATGGTCATCATTCCAAGTTCAAGAACATACATATCCAAAGAATTCACAATCCAGAACATTATATTACATACAAGACCAAGGTCTCGAATACTATAAAGACAAAATGTAATTCGAGTACAGCCTAACATGTTTTCCATAAAGACTTCAATAGAGTCCATACATACACATTTAAGATAACAAGACAAAACCAAAATGATACCACAACATATAATGCCATCCCTAACTTAACCTTTCCATTTAGAGAGGTCCCTTACCCTTATCCAAACCTGAAAAGATGGAAAGAAAATAAAATGAGCTCGACAGCTCAATGAGTAAACCATGTCATAGGGTATTGATATAATAATTTCATAAGATAAACAGTTTAGGAGAGGTAAATTACAATAAGTCCCATAAATAACAATTTGTTGAAGCTACCTTACTTGTTCCAAGTTCCATACATATGTGGTCTACATGACTCCACTATCAAAAGTTGCATTTAACTATATCATGATACAAAAGATATATTTGTATGAGTATGTATGAAATTTTCGTGGATGATTCCACTCACATCAACTCGGCTCGTTATATACATAAGGTGACATTCTAGTATAACACAAGCATTATCAACCATGAATGCAACTTGATAGTTCACTTTTACATGCCATTCAATCTAAATGAAAATCCCCCGTCTTCCACCTCCTACCGGCTCCCGCACGGCCCCTTCCTCCTTTTATATAATTCATATAAAACATATAAGTTTCCCCGTCTTCCCCCTCCTACCGGCTCCCGCTCGGCCCCTTCCTCCTTATATATATATATATATATATATATATATATATATATATATATATATATATATATATATATATATATATATATATATATATATATATATATATATATATATATATATGTCAAATCCCCGTCTTCCCCCCTCCTACCGGCTCCCGCACGGCCCCTTCCTCCTTAACACAAATGCATCATGCAAGGGTAATATATAATATGCATAACAAGCAATTGAAATCAACTTACGCGTCATGTTCAAAATGATGTGCAATAATTAAAGAAAGAAGACATGTGTTTGGGGTTTACCCAATCTCATAGGAACATCATAGTCACGCCACATTCACCCCGCATGAATATATGCATTATCCCCAAAACTTGCTAATACTTAACACAATGTTGTATTGTAAAGAGGGGTATTCCCCCCCCCCCCCCCGTGCACTTTAGTGAACAAGAAATATGGTTCAAGTTAATTGATCGACTCTTATGGAGTGCTATTAGTGCAAATCTTCGACCTCACATAATGCACCACCCTATTTCTATTTATGAAGAGCCAAGATTAGACTATACACATAATAAATTGACCATCCATTTAATATAGGGACACAACTACTATACAATACTCATTAGATCTCCTTTAACACAAGAATAATCATCAAAACAGCGAATTAAATATGCTAAGTCTCCTCATTTAAGTTTAATTAGTGAGCTAAAACATGTATATTACCTATTCATCTCATCACAACATGATATAGGGGCATAATAACTAGGTAATACCCCTTAGTTTCCATCTAGTGTAAGGATGTCACAAAAACAGTAAATACTACACAAAAATAGTAATTACTACCCTTGTGGGTCACCTACACAAATTTAAAGTTCTGATTTTTCAACTCTTTATAGAAAAACATAACCCTAATAGTTAGGTTTACTCACTATGCTTCAAAGCTCTGAAACAGAGAGTTGGACGACGAGAGAATGCTGCTTGAATGTGCTAGAACTCTTCCCCGACTCGCCAAGGACCTCCCCCTCCAAGATCAGGTCCCCCCTCCTCAGAATTGCCGCGGAAACCTTTTCTTTGCCGCGGTTCTGCGGCAAAGTAGCAGCGCCCCGCGTGCTGCTGCGGCTCTGCTTGCTGCGCGCTTGTGTCACTGTCTTCCCTCTCGTGGATTCTTACTTCAGAGTTTAGAAAAGTAGGAATTCGGGCTAGAGAGGGTATCCTAGTTTCTAACCTTCAATTTCTAGAGAGGAGATGAAATGGAGGATTTAGGGCTTCAATTTCTTCACAAATGAGAGGGAAAATTTCAGGATTAGGGAGAAGAAAATCTGCAGAATTTTTGGGTGAGGAAGATGAAGAGGCCATCTTGGTAATCAATCCTTGGGATTGCAAGTAACTAGGTGGGGTTCTCTCATGTTGCCATTTGGCCAAGACCCCCTACATGATGCCACTTGGGCTCCCACATCCCAAGAGATTTTAGCCTTTAATCTCCCCCCTTGCATGCACACCTACCACTAATAACCTACTTAGGTTAAGCTAGGTTAGTTAAGGGAGGAAAAAGGAAGGGTTAGGTTGACATTATCTTTAACCATTGCTAAGTTATTAATTTGCCCAAAACACATGCATATAAGCCTTCATGCAAATCATTCTTAGTCACCACAATTCAATAGTTAATAAAAAAAAAACTTTAAAAAGGGAAGTGGGTCTATCAATTAAGTTCAATTTGTTGACATAGAAATATGGAGGGTGACTACTTCTATATAATGCCTTAAACAAAATTCTTAATATTTAAGGTGAGGAGAAATTAGGTAAAATAAAATTTTGGTTGTTACATTTCTCCCCTCCTAAAAGAGAGCTTCGTCCCCGAAGCCTGACGTACCTAGGAAAAGTTGTGGGTAGTTCTGCATCATCTCTTCTTCTGATTCCAGGTAGCTTCTTCAATCTCTTTACTTCTCCATAAAACCTTCACTAAAGGGATTGCTTTGTTTCGCAGTTGTTTCTCCTTTCTGTCTAGGATTTGAACCGGCTCCACAGTATATGACAAGTCTTCTTGGAGCTGCAGTGGTGAGTATTTAAGAACATGGCTCGGATCTGGTACATACTTCCTCAATTGGGACACATGAAATACATCATGTATTTTCTCAATCTCTGGTGGTAAGGCTAACCGATAAGCCAAAGGTCCAATTCTTTTCAGTATTTCAAAGGGTCCAATATACCGGGGGTCTAACTTATTCCGTTTGCCACCCCGTACCGTTCCTTTTATTGGTGATACCTTCAAGAAAACTTTGTCGCCTTCTGCAAACTCCAAAGGTCTTCGCGCCGATCTGCATATGTCTTCTGTCTACTCTGGGCCGCTTTCATCCTCTTCCTTATCATCCGGATCTTCTCTGTTGTATCTACCACTATATCGGCTCCGAATAAAATTCGGTCTCCAATCTCTTCCCAACAAATCGGAGATCTACACTTCCTGCCGTACAAGGCTTCGAATGGCGGCATTCCAATAGTAGATTGATAACTATTGTTATATGCAAACTCTACTAATGATAGGTATCTCTCCCAATTTCCCCCGAAATCCAACACGCATGCTCTCAGCATATCTTCCAATATTTTTATAGTTCTTTCTGATTGTCCGTCGGTTTGCGGATGAGCAGCTGTACTTGGGTGTAACTTGGTGCCCAGCGCTTGGGATAGACTGATCCATAGCCTTGACTGAAACCGAGGGTCACGATCTGACACAATCGTCTCAGGAACTCCATGAATCCTGATTATCTCTCGGAGGTAGATCTGGGCTAATCTATCCATCGAGTAGTTTATTCGTATGGGCAGGAAATGAGCGGACTTTGTAAGTCGATCGACTATCACCCAGATGGCATCATATCCTTGAGGGGATCTAGGGAGTCCTGTCACAAAATCCATAGTAATGTTACTCCACTTCCATTCAGGGATTTGTAAGGGCATGAGGAGTCCAGGAGGCTTCTTATGTTCAGCCTTAACTTGTTGGCATATCAAACATCTCTGTACAAAATTTGCTATGTCCTTCTTCATTCCTTCCCACCAAAAGTTTGCCTGCAAATCCTGATACATCTTGGTGGTTCCAGGATGTGCGGTGTAAGGAGTGCAATGGGCTTCAGTTAAAATTCGCTCCTTGAGCTTAAAATCTGGCGGTATAACTATTCGGCTTCCCTTCCTCAGCAAATCCCTGGAAATGATAAATTCTTGGGTTTCACCTCTTTGCACTTTCTCAAAATTTTTAGCTGTCTGATCATCTTTCCTTTGAGCTTCCTTGATTTCTTCATAGAGATCGAAACCAATACTAATTTGATTTATCTGGTTCAATCCATCTCGGGGCCCTCTTATGTGAATTTCAAGTTGCATCCTTTCCATTTCCCTTAACAACTCCGATTCCTGTGTTAATAATACTGCTAAGGATCCTCCAGACTTTCGGCTCAACGCGTCAGCCACCACGTTGGCCTTCCCAGGGTGATAATGAATGTTCAAATCATAATCCTTCATCAACTCCAACCATCTTCTTTGGCGCATATTCAATTCCTTTTGGGTGAAAATATATTTCAGACTTTTATGATCTGTATATATATCACATGATACTCCATAAAGGTAGTGCCGCCAAATTTTTAAGACAAAAATGACTGCAGCTAGCTCAAGGTCATGGGTTGGGTAATTTTTCTCATGGTTCCTTAGTTGTCTAGAAGCATATGAAATTACTCTCCCATGTTGCATCAATACACACCCCAGGCCTGACTTTGACGCATCACTGAAAACAACATAACCTTCGTTTCCAATGGGCATGGCTAAGATTGGAGCCGATGTTAGCTTATCCTTCAGTTCTTGAAAGCTTTTCTCCTGATCATCTCCCCAATGGAATTTGAGGCCTTTCTTAGTTAACTGGGATAAGGGTGCAGCTATCTTGGAAAATCCTTCTACAAACCTCCGGTAATACCCAGCCAATCCTAGGAAGCTTCGCACCTCAGTGACATTGGTAGGTTGAGGCCATCCCTTTATCGCCTCGATCTTTGCGGGGTCCACTGATATTCCTTCCTCATTTATGATGTGACCTAAGAACCCAACTTCATTCAGCCAGAACTCACACTTCTTAAGCTTTGCATAAAGTTGCTTCTCTCTCAATAATTGTAACACTATCCTCAAGTGTCTTTCATGATCCTCTTTGCTCTTTGAATAGATCAGTATGTCATCAATGAACACCACTACGAATTGATCTAGGTATGGCTGGAAAATTCTATTCATCAAATCCATGAATGCCGCTGGAGCATTGGTCAAGCCAAATGGCATTACTAAAAATTCATAATGGCCATATCTGGTCCGAAAGGCAGTCTTAGAAACATCTTCCGGCTTGATCTTTAATTGATGATATCCTGATCTTAGATCTATCTTGGAAAATATGCTGGCACCCTGAAGTTGATCAAAGAGGTCATCAATCCTCGGCAATGGATATCGATTCTTGATAGTGACCTTGTTCAGCTCTCGATAATCTATACACAGCCTCATGCTCCCATCCTTCTTCTTAACAAATAATACCGGAGCACCCCAAGGTGATACACTCGGCCGAATAAAACCGAGGCTTAGCAACTCTTGCAACTGGTCCTTCAATTCATTCATTTCTGCGGGTGCCATTCTATAAGGTGCCCTGGATATGGGACTTGTCCCAGGTAGAAGATTAATGGAAAATTCTACTTCTCTATCTGGGGGTAAGCCGGGTAGATCCTCCGGAAAAACATCGGGATAGTCTCTTGCAACCTCTATGTTTTCAATCTTAATCTTCATGTCTTCTTCACCAATAAGGGTTGCCAAAAATCCTTGACACCCTTGCCTCAATAACTTAGTGGCCTTTAAGGCAGAAATGACTGGAGTGCTGATTTTATTCTTCATCCCTTCATAAACTCTTTCGGGAGTTCCCTCCAACTTAAAAATTATCTTCTTCTGGTAACAGTCTACATGAACCCGATATGTTGACAACCAATCCATTCTTAGGATGATGTCAAACTCCATTTCTCCTAGCTTAATCAGGTCTGCTTGTGTCTGCATCTCACCTATGATGATTTTACATCCCTTATAATACTCGCTAGTGGTCACTCTGGCGCCTACAGGGGTTGACACCACTAGTTGATAGCTCAAGGGTTCGGATTCCATGTTAATAATTGCAGCAAAAGATGACGAAATAAAAGAGTGCGTAGCACCGGGATCAAACAACACTCGAGCAATATTATCGGATACACAGACGGTACCTTCCACCACGGCATTGGATGCTCGAGCCTCCTGCTGAGTGATTGCATTCATCCTTCCTTGAACTCTTGGTTGCTGTACAGATGCTTGTGTCATGGCCGAGCGAGTTCTGTTGAAAGGTTGCCGATAGGCGGTAGCTGGTCCTCCTGTTGTAGGGGCGATTCCCATGGTTGGTCTTCCCGTTCCTCTGCTAGCTCCTGGGTATCCATGCAAGTTTGGGCAGTCCCTCCTCATGTGACCCATTCTTCCGCAGACAAAGCATTGTTTACCGGTGGCGCAACTACCAGTGTGACTTCGGTTGCACCTTGGACACCACTGGTTTCCTGCAAAGTTGGAGCGTTGGGAGGGCATTGGTGATGCTGAATGGGGTAATCCCCTATTCTTGGGCCATGTGTTCATCTTGTTTCCCTGGGCGGGCATGAAGGAAGATCCAGTACCTCTGTCGGGCCTCAAGGACTGAGTTCCAAAGCTCGGGGCATTATTGTACCGGGGGCGCTTCATATAGGGCAGCTCCCTGGTCCTTGTCTCCTGATTCTCCTGCATGTCCCTTTCGATTTCCATTGCTTTCTCCACAGCTTGACTATAAACTTGCAGTTGAAAAGGGATCAGCTTACTCCTGATTTCTGGCCTCAAGCCCCTAACGAATCTTTTCGTCCTATCTTCCTCATCGGACACCAATTTCTCAGCATACCTGGACAGCTGAGTGAATTTAGCTTCATATTGACTCACTGTCCATTGCTCCTGCTTCAGCACTTGGAACTCCATCGCAAGTCGGTCCTTCACTACTCCAGGGATGTACTTTTCATTGAACTTTGCAACTAAGAAGTTCCAAGAGATCTCCCTTCCCAAGTTCTTAGCTCCTCCTTTTACCATCTCCCACCAGCGCTCAGCCTCTCCTTGGAACATGAAAGAGGCGAAAGATACCCGCTGGTTTTCAGTACATTCCATTACATTCAGTATCTTTTCAATTTGTCGGAGTCATTCTTCAGCTTGAATAGGGTCAACTCCTCCTCTGAAAGCTGGTGGGTTGAGCTTTTGAAATTGTTCAAGAGCTCTACGGGGGTTGTTCACACTTGCCAGCTGCAACAGCCAATCTGGGATTTGTCTGGCATTCCCCGATTAGCATTAGATTGCCCACTCAGAAATTCTTGACTTGCCGGGGGATGGACGCTCCCAATTGCGCTGTGCAATGGGACGTCGCCCTCCGAGTTCACAAACAAGTAAACTATTGACGACAATGATAACAAGTAGAATAGTTCACAAACAAAACACTGATTTCATTTATGCATAAAGTGTTTTCATGGTAACATATACATTAGCATGGCTGCATTCATTCAAAACATACCAATGCAGTCATAAAGGGATACATGTTCATACATGTAACTATTGACGACCACTTTCTTTACAAAAAAAAAAATATTACTTATGTGAATCGACATTCCTTTTCTTCAAAAACAAAAAACAACAAAACAAAAAAAATGCCACCCATCTAAACTCCCATCAAGGGGTTATGTTAGAACCCGAGGAGCTTTCCTCCCGGTCGTCCCCTACAGGTTCTTCTTCTGGGTCTTCTTCTTCTGGATCCTCTTCTTCTGGATCTTCTTCTACTGGTTCTTCTTCTACTGGTTCTTCTTCTATTTCCTCCAGTACAGCATCAAAATCACATCTCCAATTTTCATTATCATCGTACAGGTCCATATCTTCTACCCAGCAGGAATTCCACCAAATACCCCCAACGAAAATCCTTCCGTCAGGGTTCATCTCCTCATTAGGTAGGACTCCCAAGTCCTCAGCTGCTGGTGCGTTTCTTATGGCACTTTCTGCCTCACTAATGTCATCTTCCTCATCTTGCCCCATGCGAATCCCTGCATCTAAATTGTCTGGGGAACCTTTCAGAATGACATTTGGATCGGTCTCATCAGATTCAAAATCCCAGTCCATTGGGTCCGCGATCCAACTTAAACCTTCCGACTCCGGACCGTCAGACGATGATCCAGTCATCTCAGAATCTCCCATCTGTAGAAGTAAGACATTTATATTAGCCGATGCGCCTTCCAATTCTCCCCAAAGCAATAATTTGCATGAATATAAAATCAAGACATGATAGAAAATCATCACTTATATAACCATGCCGATCTTTCATAAATTTTTCCTATGCACAACTGTCCTACCAATAGGTTTAACCCTGACTTATGTGATATTTTGATTGTTCTCCCTTTCCGGTGTCCCATAACACTGGAATTTCTTACAGAAGGGCCTGCACCCCTTGCAAGATCCATTTGAACTAAGGTATGCGGGTACCCACATTCAAATGTAGAGAACAGTTAAATATCCTACATTTCAGGGTCAATTACTCTAAGACTATACCATCATCCTCATACCCCATATCTAACTTACTCTAGCACACATATAAATGACTTCATAATCAGTCTTACATACTACATCTATCTAGGCTAACCTTGCCTAAACCATGCTCTGATACCAATTGTAAAGGCCCAGTTTCTAATAAACAAGATTAGGCCTACAACACCATTTATCTCCAATATTCTTAAAATAAGAAAATTTTGGCAGCATCATCCTTAATATTTCCTTTATTCCTCACTTACAATAACCAAGATTTCGGCTCAAAGGCCTACTTATTTCACCAATAATTTCGGCACACCCGGCCTACTTATCATGTCACATACACCAAACCTTAACTACAAACATATATCATAACTTGATTTCCTCCATTGCAAGCATAATCTTTTCATCAACAATACAAGAGTTACTTCCCAACAATAGTATTCCCACACATGGTCATCATTCCAAGTTCAAGAACATACATATCCAAAGAATTCACAATCCAGAACATTATATTACATACAAGACCAAGGTCTCGAATACTATAAAGACAAAATGTAATTCGAGTACAGCCTAACATGTTTTCCATAAAGACTTCAATAGAGTCCATACATACACATTTAAGATAACAAGACAAAACCAAAATGATACCACAACATATAATGCCATCCCTAACTTAACCTTTCCATTTAGAGAGGTCCCTTACCCTTATCCAAACCTGAAAAGATGGAAAGAAAATAAAATGAGCTCGACAGCTCAATGAGTAAACCATGTCATAGGGTATTGATATAATAATTTCATAAGATAAACAGTTTAGGAGAGGTAAATTACAATAAGTCCCATAAACAACAATTTGTTGAAGCTACCTTACTTGTTCCAAGTTCCATACATATGTGGTCTACATGACTCCACTATCAAAAGTTGCATTTAACTATATCATGATACAAAAGATATATTTGTATGAGTATGTATGAAATTTTCGTGGATGATTCCACTCACATCAACTCGGCTCGTTATATACATAAGGTGACATTCTAGTATAACACAAGTATTATCAACCATGAATGCAACTTGACAGTTCACTTTTACATGCATTCAATCTAAATGAAAATCTCCCGTCTTCCACCTCCTACCGGCTCCCGCACGGCCCCTTCCTCCTTTTATATAATTCATATAAAACATATAAGTTTCCCCGTCTTCCCCCCTCCTACCGGCTCCCGCTCGGCCCCTTCCTCCTTATATATATATATATATATATATATATATATATATATATATATATATATATATATATATATATATATATATATATATATATATATATATATATATATATATATATATGTCAAATCCCCGTCTTCCCCCCTCCTACCGGCTCCCGCACGGCCCCTTCCTCCTTAACACAAATGCATCATGCAAGGGTAATATATAATATGCATAACAAGCAATTGAAATCAACTTACGCGTCATGTTCAAAATGATGTGCAATAATTAAAGAAAGAAGACATGTGTTTGGGGTTTACCCAATCTCATAGGAACATCATAGTCACGCCACATTCACCCCGCATGAATATATGCATTATCCCCAAAACTTGCTAATACTTAACACAATGTTGTATTGTAAAGAGGGGTATTTCCCTCCCCCCCCCCCCCCCCGTGCACTTTAGTGAACAAGAAATATGGTTCAAGTTAATTGATCGACTCTTATGGAGTGCTATTAGTGCAAATCTTCGACCTCACATAATGCACCACCCTATTTCTATTTATGAAGAGCCAAGATTAGACTATACACATAATAAATTGACCATCCATTTAATATAGGGACACAACTACTATGCAATACTCATTAGATCTCCTTTAACACAAGAATAATTATCAAAACAGCGAATTAAATATGCTAAGTCTCCTCATTTAAGTTTAATTAGTGAGCTAAAACATGTATATTACCTATTCATCTCATCACAACATGATATAGGGGCATAATAACTAGGTAATACCCCTTAGTTTCCATCTAGTGTAAGGATGTCACAAAAACAGTAAATACTACACAAAAACAGTAATTACTACCCTTGTGGGTCACCTACACAAATTTAAAGTTCTGATTTTTCAACTCTTTATAGAAAAACATAACCCTAATAGTTAGGTTTACTCACTATGCTTCAAAGCTCTGAAACAGAGAGTTGGACGACGAGAGAATGCTGCTTGAATGTGCTAGAACTCTTCCCCGACTCGCCAAGGACCTCCCCCTCCAAGATCAGGTCCCCCCTCCTCAGAATTGCCGCGGAAACCTTTTCTTTGCCGCGGTTCTGCGGCAAAGTAGCAGCGCCTCGCGTGCTGCTGCGGCTCTGCTTGCTGCGCGCTTGTGTCATTGTCTTCCCTCTCGTGGATTCTTGCTTCAGAGTTTAGAAAAGTAGGAATTCGGGCTAGAGAGGGTATCCTAGTTTCTAACCTTCAATTTCTAGAGAGGAGATGAAATGGAGGATTTAGGGCTTCAATTTCTTCACAAATGAGAGGGAAAATTTCAGGATTAGGGAGAAGAAAATCTGCAGAATTTTTGGGTGAGGAAGATGAAGAGGCCATCTTGGTAATCAATCCTTGGGATTGCAAGTAACTAGGTGGGGTTCTCTCATGTTGCCATTTGGCCAAGACCCCCTACATGATGCCACTTGGGCTCCCACATCCCAAAGAGATCTTAGCCTTTAATCTCCCCCCTTGCATGCACACCTACCACTAATAACCTACTTAGGTTAAGCTAGGTTAGTTAAGGGAGGAAAAAGGAAGGGTTAGGTTGACATTATCTTTAACCATTGCTAAGTTATTAATTTGCCCAAAACACATGCATATAAGCCTTCATGCAAATCATTCTTAGTCACCACAATTCAATAGTTAATAAAAAAAAAACTTTAAAAGGGAAGTGGGTCTATCAATTAAGTTCAATTTGTTGACATAGAAATATGGAGGGTGACTACTTCTATATAATGCCTTAAACAAAATTCTTAATATTTAAGGTGAGGAGAAATTAGGTAAAATAAAATTTTGGTTGTTACAGCTTGAGAGCCAGTGAGATCTGACTTATAAAAAATGAGAGTTGATTGTAAGAAATTTCAGATTGATGTTCAGTTAGAGTTTATGTTTTAAAAAAAAAACACAAAAAGGAAAGATGGTGGCGTGCGCGTTTGTGCGCAAGTGTGAACTATAGGCATAGCAATTTATGTTTAGATATGAAACTTGTGTTGTCAAGTGGTTATGTATTGTTAATGAGAAATATTTTTTCTATATATGCTTAGGCCCTATTTATTTGCATGAAAAGCAAAATAATTAAGGGCCCTATTTATCTCTTTCTCATCTCGTGTCTTTTCAGTGTTTGATTGGGAGAAAAAAAACGGTGCAATCCAAAACTTACCTCAATTATCCAGTCACATCAGAGGTTTTTTTTTTTTCAAACCTCAATTCCCACTTAGAGTGTCGGAGTGCATCTGGGTCGGGTCAGGTCAGATGCAATCTGATTGGGTCATATTTGGATCGATTCATATATGCCTGATTAACACTCGATTCAATTATTAAACGGAAAACTCAAATCTGGCCTGTTTATTTAATGAGTCGGTCGGATCGGGTCAAGTCCATTTAGAACTATTTAGAATTTTAAATCGTTATATTATCGTATGTTAACATCCAACTCTATAAAATAAATTTAAAAAATTTTCATTATTAATAGCTGTACTATATATTTGTTTAAAGGATCAGACGAAGGCCTCCACGTGATTCAACTTTTTCAGAGTATACAAAGACACTCTAACATAATGGTAAAATGTTTTTCGTAATGGTTCAGAGAATTGAGGTTCAAATCCCGTTTACATCAGATTACGGCTGATATTAAAAAAAAAATACAGAGAAAATAATTAAAATACAAAAAAAAAAAAAGAGAAAAGGAGGTTTCGATGGTGCAACAACGAAATTCCTAAAATTGGAGAGAAAACTATAAAAATCTAAATTGATATATAAAATAACACAGACAAGCTGAGGGGCTCATTGCCGAAGTAGACCTGTCAACGGGTCGGGTTCGGGTCGGGTCTACAAGACCCGGACCCGATTGCTATAGGATGTACCATACCCGACCCGTTTACCCGCGGGTATAGAACCTAGGTTCCCATACCCGGACCCATGGGTTCGCGGGTCTGGACCCGTTTATCCGGACCCGTGAGTTATGGTGTTTCCTATCTGTAAGTTATGAGAAGTCATGGCTATCACACAAAAATGTTTGACAAGTGGCATTTGGAGAAGACAATGCATACCCTAGTTATTCTTCCCCATTACTAATCCAGTTGGCAAACATTAATTAGCTGACATGAGCTATATATGGTGTTTCCTATAGTGTTCCCATTTACTAATCGGGTAAACGAGCAAACGGGTATGGTCCATGTAAAATCATACCCGACCCATTTACTAATCGGGCAAACGGGTATTCGGGTTCGGGTCCAGAACTGAGTTTCCCATACCCGTCTAAACGGGTCGGGTCCGGGTCGGGTCCGGGTCCAGACCCGACCCGTTGACAGGCCTATGCCGAAGTCTCAGAGATGACCCTCTACTGAGCGACGGTGATAGTTACAACTTACAAGCCTACAAAAATACAGGTGTGAAAGGGGTACTTCTAGAAATTACAACAATTGGCTCCTGTTTCTACCAAAAGAACAAGAATGATAGTTTTCAAAGTCACCAGTCTCGAAAAAATGGCCACAAAAGTACCAAAATCAAAGTCTTGGACAAGTGACCAAAGGAAACTGAGGCTTGTCCATTGCCGTGAGCTCAGCGCAAGAGTCAATTTTGACCATCTTCGAACTCTCATTTCTCTTAGCTTGTAACCAGGGACAATAATTCATTTTTACGCCCAAATTGATGCTCTACAAAGGCATCTTTTAATAACCTCACATTTGTAGGAAATCTGACAGATTCAAACAAGCACCATTTCTTTCCACAATCTGCAGAATTTGAAAGCACAACAAAGCACAATACCAGCTATAAAATGCTGGATACGAGTATGACAACTACAAGCTGAGACTTTCCGGATATCACTGCAAATAGCAGCACACACTTTGCTTCCAAATTGCGTGCCTCTGCAAAAATGTGCTCCAAATCTCTTCCCTTCTCATTGGTTGCCCTTTACATTCTCCTCTCAATGAGCATCTCTCTGTCCATTGCATCTGACACCATCTCCCAAGGCCAATCTCTTTCTGGAAACCAAACCATTGTCTCCAAAAGAGGAATCTTTGAACTGGGCTTCTTCACACCCGGTAATTCTCAAAACTACTATGTTGGCATATGGTACACAAAGTTCCCTAAACAAACAATCATATGGGTTGCAAATAGAGAAACTCCCGTGTCGGATCCAGCGACTTCACAGCTGAAACTGACCGAGGAGGGCGATCTAGTCCTCTTCTCTCATTCCAAAGTACTCCCAGTTTGGTCATCCAACTCAACCTCATCAAAATCCTCGATGTCTAACATTGCAGTGCTTCTTGATACCGGAAATCTTGTTCTGAGAAACCAGTCGGATCTGTCAGCCATTGTCTGGCAGAGCTTTGATCACCTGACCGATACTTGGCTGCCCAATGGATGGAATGGCATGAACAAAGTCACTGGAGAGTACCAGAGCCTTACTTCATGGAAGAACTCCGAGGACCCGGCTCCTGGACCTTTCACTGAAACTATAGACCCGAGTGGCATCAACCAATTTCTCCTCCAGTGGAACAACTCGAGAAAGTACTGGAGCAGTGGAGTGTGGAACGGACGGACATTTGGCTCGATTCCTGGGATGAGTGAAAACAATCTCTACATCTACAAATTCGTGGATGATGACAAGCGAAGGTGTTTCACCATGAACCTCTCTAACAGTCAAATTTTGGCTCGAAGCATGCTTCACTCGTCTGGACAAGTGCAACATTGGCTGTGGTATCCTGATTCTCCAGTGTGGATGATGGTCTGGGCACAACCAGTTTCTCCATGTGACGTGTATTCTGTCTGCGGCGCCTTTGGCATCTGTGACCAGACAAGAAAGCCCGTGTGCAGCTGTCCAAATGGCTTCAGTCCAGCATCCGCGAAAGACTGGGAGCTAGAAGGTTGGAGTTCAGGGTGTGCGAGGAACACCCAGTTGCACTGCAGTGACAAGAACTCGACTTCTGGAGAAAAAGATGGATTCCTTGTCATGCCAAATGTGCGTCTGCCTTCAGATTCAGTGTCTTTGGAGGCAACTAGTGCTGAAGAATGTGAAGCGGCTTGCTTGAACAATTGCTCATGCACTGCTTATGCTTATAGGAGTGGATGTTCAATTTGGAGAGGAGATATCCGAGATCTTCAAAAACTATCTGATGGTGACGACAAGGCTGGTACTCTGCACCTGCGGCTTGCAGCTTCTGACCTGCCAAAACCCAGTAGTGGAAAGAAATCAATTGTAGAGGTCACCGTTAGTGCAACAGCAGGGATAATCTTGGCAATCATTCTTGTGTCAATTTGGATGTTTCATAGAAGAGGCCTTGGCCTTGGCCTTGTTGGAGCATCAAAATCGACTGAGGGTCCTCTAATTTCATTTACTTACAGCGACTTGCAGCGCATGACAAAGAACTTCTCTGAAAAGATTGGTGGTGGAGGTTTCGGCTCAGTTTTTAAAGGAGTACTTCTGTCCGATTCAACTGTGGTTGCTGTGAAAAGACTTGAAGGTGTTCGACAAGGGGAGAAGCAGTTCCGAAGCGAACTGAGAACATTAGGCACGATTCAGCACGTTAATTTAGTTCGTCTCCGTGGGTTCAGCTGTGAAGGAACTGAGAGGCTGTTGGTCTATGATTACATGCCAAACGGATCTTTAGACCAGTACCTCTTTCGAAAAGAACCCAAGAGCTTAGATTGGAAGACTAGATACCAGATCATCCTAGGGATTGCGAGGGGATTGACATATCTCCATGAGCAGTGCAGAGAGTGCATAATCCATTGCGATATAAAGCCAGAGAACATTCTCCTAGATTCTGAATACTGTCCAAAGTTGTCAGACTTTGGCATGGCAAAGCTCCTTGGCCATGACTTCAGCCGGGTACTCACAACCATGAGGGGAACTATCGGCTACCTTGCACCAGAATGGATAGAAGGCGTACCAATCACAACCAAAGCTGACGTTTATAGCTTCGGCATGATGCTCTTTGAAGTGGTATCAGGCAGAAGAAATTCAAAATGGGATGAAGAAGAGGGCGTCTGTTTTTTCCCCATCCGTGCTGCTAAGGAAATTATCAAAGGCGAAGTTCTAAGCGTGCTAGATGAGAGTTTGGAGGGTCGTGCTGACATTTTGGAACTAAGTAGAGTTTGTAGAGTTGCGTGCTGGTGCATTCAAGATTCTGAGGTGGAGAGGCCATCAATGGGGGAAGTTGTTAAAATCTTAGAAGGAGTCTTAGAGACAGAGGTACCTCCATTCCCCAGAACCCTTCAACATCTTGCAGAAGAGGATCCTATAACGCATTACCATGAATGCTCATTTGAGAGGTGCCCTCAAGAAACAAAGTAGCTTCTCGCTAGCTATAATGTACAGTTGGTGTCAGTAGCTGGAATACTAAATTCAACAAGGTTTAGCCTGTTAGCAAATAAAGATGAGAATGGAAAAGTAGCTATGATTCTGGTAAACAAGGATGGGAGCTTACTTGTTGAAATTCTTAGTTATGTTAGATTTTGTTTGGCAGTTATTATTCGACACTGTCTTGTAACTGAGAAGATTTTCTCTCTATATGTAGCTATATATATCAAGCCCTTGAGGCCTCAATAAACAAGAAAATATTATCATCCAAAAATCAAATTCAATATGGTATTGGAGCATAAGATCCCAGTCGCTCTCATAAACTAACAGTGCAGTATGTTGCCTAGTGCTGGGAAAAGCATGCACTGGGCAGTGTAAGCTTATTTCCTCTTTCTTTCCCTTCGACTACAATATCTTGCTCTTCTATCTCTGAGTCTCTTACTAGTGAGAATGTTGATAACCTATTCTCCATTCATCACTCGGATAGGCCAGGCGTTGTCCTTGGTTTCAGTCTTCTTACTGATGACACAACTCATGGCATCAAGTCATCACAATTGCCCTCTGCCAAGAACAAGTTGAGCCTGGTCGATGGTTCAATTCTGAAGCCTTCTTCCTCCAACTCTCAATTCTCAATCTAGCAACAAGCTAATCACATGGTATTGTCATGGTCCTTCAATTGTCTCTGTTGGAAAGAGAGAGATTTTTACTGAAGGAGTTGACCCGGACCGTCAAGGGATCGTCGAGAAAGTCGGCGACAAGAGACGATGGAAGAAATAGCAGAAAACAGCAGCAACAGCAGTATCTGGCAGTGTTCGGTCGACCGGTCCGGTCGACCGACGTGCACAGCGTGCAAAGGAATTGGGCGGTCGACCGGCCAGTCGACCGCAACCCTCTGTCTGCAGGAACCCCAACTCTCGGGTTCTCTGGGTCGACCGCCCGGTCGACCGGAGTGGCCCTGTCTGCAGGAACCCAACTCTCGGGTTTTCTGGGTCGACCGTTCCGGTCGACCGGAAGAGGAAGCAGGTAGTCGGTCGACCGGCCGGTCGACCGACAGTCGGGTCTGGGCGGAAAACTGCTGCTCTGCAGATTTGGGTATTTAAGGCTGTTTTGATTTCTAGGGTTTGAAAGCAATCACAAAAGCTGCGTGAAAAGAAAGGCTGCATCTCTCTTGCATTCAAAAGGTTGCTAGCAAGTTGTAATCCTCCTTAAAAGTAATAATCTCTCCATTGATTGCCCCGAGGACGTAGGCATTCAGGCCGAACCTCGTTAAATCGTGTGTTTTGTGATTGTGTGTTCTTCTCTTGTGATTTCTGTGATTTGGGTGTTCTTTGTGGTTGTAGAGATCGTGTGATCCTCTATTGGTTGTTGTCGGTGCGCACTACAAGTGGTATCAGAGCATCCAGGTTGCGCTTGGAATTCTGAGGATTCGAAGGGTTCCAGATCTGATCAGGTGGAGATCGTGTGTCGATCTCAGGTCAGAGGTATTGGTGTTCGAGGAGATCGTGTGTCGATCTCATGAGGACGCAAGGAGGGCTCGTTGAATCTGTGTTTGGAGTATATCCGGTGAGAAACTCGATCTAGGGTTTCAAGAGCCAGGTAAAAATCCCATTTTTATCTGAGTAGAGATTTATTCCAATTTGGTTATTCTTCCGCATAAATAGAGAATCAAAAGAAGACCTCAATGGCAGAAGAAACTGCAGCTGTTAAGACAATGAACAATCACCCAAGGATTGAAGTTATTAAGTTCAATGGAACTAATAATTTCGGGATGTGGAGGTGTGAGGTTATGGATGCACTGAATGCATCGAACCTCGAGGACACGCTCCTATTGGAGAAGAAGAAGAACACGACTACTGATGAAGAGTGGGCGAAGATGAACAGATCGGCATGTGGCTTGATACGTTCATGCTTGTCGCAAGACATCAAATATCTTACACAACATGAGACGTCGGCAAAGAAGCTGTGGGACACCCTTGCTAAGAAATACCTGACTAAGAGCGTGGAGTCTAGGTTGCAGCTTAAGAGTAAGCTGTATCAGTTTCGAATGAAGAAGGGGAGCACAGTAAATGAGCACATCAACCGATTCACGAAGCTCTTACAGATTTGATAAACGTGGATGTCGTGGTAGGAGAGGAAGACAAGGCAGTCATTCTTCTGAACTCGCTCCCACCGAAGGAGTATGAGACATTCACTATGACGTTTATCAATGGAAGGCAGACCTTGGTGTATGATGAAGTGTCATCTGCACTGATGAGTTATGAGACAAGGAAGAAGGAGATGCATCCTTCTCAGTCGAGCTCAGTGGCGGAGGCTTTGGAAGTAAGAGGCAGAGGTTCATCGCGGAAGGGTAAGGAGGTGAGGGAAGATCGAAGTCCAGGTCGGGCTATAGGGATCTGAGGAAGGATCAGTGCATTTTCTGCCGAGAGATAGGGCACTGGAAAGTGGACTGTCTGAAGTTCAAGGGGAAGAAGAAGGAGTCGAAGGCTGAAACAAATCTTGCAAAAGTGACGAATACTCAGAGGAGCAGGTCACAGGCAGATGGAGCAGATTCGGACTCGTCAGGTTTCTCGTTTTCAATCAGTTCTCTCCCATTATTGGTAACTCATGGAAAGATGAGTGGATTCTGGATACAGGTACAACATACCATGCGTGCCCTAATCGGGGCTGGTTTTTCAACTTTGAGCAGCTGGAGGGGTGTTCGGTCGTTATGGGCGATGATCACCCATGTAGCGTGGAGGGTGTAGGTACAATCTGAATCAGGATGTTTGATGGGATGGAAAGGGAGCTGAAAGGAGTGAGGTATGTACCTCAGTTGAAGAGAAATCTCATCTCCGTGGGAACTTTGGAAGCATCGGGCATGGTGATATCTGTTCGAGATGGCGATCTCAGGATGATCAAGGGCTCGATGGTGGTGATGAAGGGCGTCCGCCGAGGAAATCTCTACTACTTGAAGGGTAGTACGATTACAGATCAGGTGGAGACTTCAAGTTCTTCAGATGATGTTGGCCCGGAGGACTGGCAGGGAAAGGTCGGACACGAAGATGGAAGGTCTTTGCAAGCTCCTGCAAAGAAGGAATCCATAGAAGGTGCTGCTACCTACAAGTTAGAAGGTGGACACAGCGTTCTGGACAAGAAGACGGTGAGATTCAGCACCAATACTCACCACAATGAAGGTCTTCTTGATTGTGTTCACGTGAGTGTATGGGGACCTGCTAAGACGGCATCGCTTGGAGGTCACAGGTACTTTGTCTCTTTCATTGATTGTTCATCTAGGCAGTTGTGGTTATATCCTATGAGACAAAGGGGTGAAGTCCTAGATGTGTTGAGGAAGTGGAGAGGAAAAATGGAGAGGCAGATAGGTAGGAAGATAAAGGAGCTTTATATTGGTAATGTTGGAAAAGACATTGACCGATTCCTACAGTTTGGCCAGAACACAGGGATTGCTACTCACTTCTCAACAGGTACAGATGGGTTGGCTAAAGAAGTGGTCCGTTCCTTGCTGGAGGAGGTTCGGAAGTTATTGTCTAATGCAGGATTGGACAAGTCGCTTTGGGCTGAGGCGACAGAATATGCCAGCCATCTCAAGAATCAATCGACTGCAATAGGGGGTAAAGCTCCATTAGAAAATTGGTCTGGAAAGGTTTTTCAAGATCATGGTGTGCTGCGAGAATTTGGAAGTCCGGCTTACTTCAGTGCCAAGAGTGGCAAGGTGAATCCGCGGGCAAAGAGGTTTGTCTACTTGGGCGTCAAGGGAAACAGCTACAGGTTGTGGGACCCCGAAGACAAGAAAATCGTGATGAGCAGGAATGTCATTTTTGGAGAGACTTCAGTGTTGAAGTCCATCGTCTCTCAGCAGGTAGAGAGGACGAAGACCAAGGGAAGATTGCAGCGGGTGGAGGTTGATGCTACTCCATCATCTCCAGTTGGTTCGGCATCAAAGGATACTTCAACGGAGGTGACACCGGGTGGAGTTCATGATACCAAAGGTGATGCTGAATAGGTTGACGACATTGTTGAGGATGTCGAGTTATTTGCAGCAAATGGAACTAAGATGAAACCACGGTCGTGGTTAAAGAAGCATGAATCTCAAGCTTGTGAACGCGACAAGCTCAAGTTGAAGGCCGTTGCTCTCCATGATGGTCGGAAAGAGGTTCATATGACTCAGTCTAACAGGTTCACTCCTGCAGGAACAGGTACTATTATTTGAGCTTGTTGAAGCTCATTCAAATGAACTACGGTTGGCTTGATCCTTTTGGGCAAAGGTACGTAGGCAGCCGTAAAGGCGCAGCCATTTGGTGATGCAACTCTTATGAAGCTAATTGGGTTCTCGAGATGTTATTTTGGATCTTCACGTAGAGGTGAAGAGTTGTGGCCTATTGAAGCTTCACGTAGAGATGGAGAGACTTCACGTAGAGGTGAAGAGACTTCATGTAGAGGTGAAGGGGTGTGGCCAGTTGGATCTCACGTAGTGGTGAGATGGTGTGATCTCGATGAATAGGTTTATCTTCCGGTGAGAAGATGTTGAGCTTGCATAAGGAGTGGTGTGCATCCAGTTTGAAGCCGATGATATTTGGTGTGCTCTAAGCAGACTTGGTTGGACCGTTAGTGGAAGACAGGTAGACTAGATAGAACTGGTCAATTGGAGAGTCAGTGTTGACTCATGTGGAAGTCTTCATGAGGTCGTGAAGTTGCGGAGAAGGAGCCACGGGTTGGTGATCGGCAGGTGTAGAAATTCTCCTAAGGTGAAGTATAGGGAAAGCATATGTGGTGCATTCCAGTGGATAGCTGAGCTAAAGATTCCAAGCCGAGATCATGTGTCGATTTCGCCGAGATCGTGTGTCGATTTCGTCCGTGCGCGCAAGCCGAGATCGTGTGTCGATTTCGCCGAGATCGTGTGTCGATTTCGCCAAGTGATAGACTGGGGTTCGTTGGATGTCGGCTCAGATTTTGGAATCTTCGCCGAGGTGGAGAATTGTTGGAAAGAGAGATTTTTACTGAAGGAGTTGACCCGGACCGTCAAGGGATCGTCGAGGAAGTCGGCGACAAGAGACGATGGAAGAAACAGCAGAAAACAGCAGCAACAGCAGTATCTGGCAGTGTTCGGTCGACCGGTCCGGTCGACCGACGTGCACAGCGTGCACAGGAATTGGGCGGTCGACCGGCCAGTCGACCGCAACCCTCTGTCTGCAGGAACCCCAACTCTCGGGTTCTCTGGGTCGACCGCCCGGTCGATCGGAGTGGCCCTGTCTGCAGGAACCCAACTCTCGGGTTTTCTGGGTCGACCGTTCCGGTCGACCGGAAGAGGAAGCAGGTAGTCGGTCGACCGGCCGGTCGACCGACAGTCGGGTCTGGGCGGAAAACTGCTGCTCCGCAGATTTGGGTATTTAAGGCTGTTTTGGTTTCTAGGGTTTGGAAGCAATCACAAAAGCTGCGTGAAAAGAAAGGCTGCATCTCTCTTGCATTCAAAGAGGTTGCTAGCAAGTTGTAATCCTCCTTAAAAGTAATAATCTCTCCATTGATTGCCCCGAGGACGTAGGCATTCAGGCCGAACCTCGTTAAATCGTGTGTTTTGTGATTGTTTGTTCTTCTCTTGTGATTTCTGTGATTTGGGTGTTCTTTGTGGTTGTGGAGATCGTGTGATCCTCTATTGGTTGTTGTCGGTGCGCACTACAGTCTCCCCCATGATCTTGCTTTCCAGCGTCATTCTACTGTTATCATCTGGAAGGATCTCCAGGATCAGTTCTCCCGGAGTAATGTCACACAGATCTTCTCTCTTCAACGATCTATTGTCACACTTCAGCAAAATGCAGATTTTGTTGAGCTTATTTCCTCTTTCCTTTCCATTTTTAACCTTTCTCCTACATGTTTTACAAGGGTCCAAAAGTCAACTTAAAAGAGTTTCGTGATGATCGATCATAAGCAGCCTGTGCCTGCTCCATGTGGGTCTGTTGTTGGTCTATCGTCAACCTCTGAAGAGCTGTATAAAGTTCCACTTCCAAACTCTCAATTTTGAAACCCATTGTGAGTTTGTGGATGAGCGTTGGCAAACAAAGATGAGAATGAAAAAGTAGTTATGATTCTAGTAGACAAGGATGGGAGATTACTCATTGAAATTCTTAGTTATGTTATTAGATTTTGTTAGGCAGATATTATTTGATAATATCTTGTAACTGAACTGAGAACATCTGACATCTGTCTGTATCTATATATATCGGGTTCCGTTCATGTGTGTGAGCCACACACACATATATTATAAGACGGTCAATCACGCGTTGACACGTGAATAAGATGTGGGGTTTCAAAGAGACAAAGTTCTAAATTCTTTGGACCTCTTATGATATTATAAGAGGGTCAATCCCACATGTCAACGTGGGATTGGTCCACTTATAATATGTGTGCGTAGCTCACGCACATGCCTGACAATTTAATACCTATAATTTGCATAGAAACTGAATAATATTTATGTCATGAGCTATCTGTACCTCAGCCATCAGCTGAGAGAACTCTTTCAGCTGATACTGCGACCTGGTCGCAGTCAACTACGAGCTGGTCGCAGTCCTAAAAGATTTCAGATATTTTCGGTGTAATTAGGACTGCGATCATGGTAGGAGTCCTCATAAAAACACAACGATCATGATCGCAGACCTCACAAAAACACTGCGACTATGTTATCGGTCATTACAAAAACATATTGTGACTTGGTCGCAGTTCTCACAAAAAACTGCGACCTCAGTAGCGCTGCGTGCAGAATTTGTGACTTAGATTCAGTCACATCGGCCCTAGGTGAGAGAGTCTCTCCGCTGATGGTTGTGTGAGGTGCATTTTTCTCTTATGTTAAAGTCATAACATTATCTAGCAAGGGATAAATGAAAAAATGTGACAAGTTTGTCGGCTCTGCCCTCAAAATGCGAGATCTGGACTGTCTAATCAATGCATTAGGTGGCCGCTGTCCCTTATCCTATCCCCCTATCCCTCAACCTTTAGTTTTTAATTTTTATTTATTTTTCTTTATATTATTCCTGCAGGCTGACATAAACTCGCCATTCTCGGCAGCATTCAAGGGATCGGACGGCTGGGGGTGGGTCTCGAACGTGATCGGGTGGGAGGCAGCTTCGAGATCCTGACGTCACTACTTGTGGCAATGCTGGGCCATACCTGCTACCTGTGCGTGATTGGGCGGTCCAACGTCGTCCCGGCCTGGCTCGCTAAGACCTAGGTATTAACCTCAATGTGTCTGGTCCTTTCATGAAATACTGGGTTCTGAGTAATATAAATAACAGACTGATTATCACAATGCATAGGCATGTGTCCAGGTTGTCTGAAACCAAACTTCATCAGTAAATTTTTTAACCACACCGTCTCGCATGTCGTATGAATCATAGCTCTATACTCAGTTTCAGCACTGAAGCGAGACACATCTTATTTCTTATTCCTCCAAGTCACCAGATTCTCTCCAATAAAGGTGCAGTAGATAGTAGTAGACTTCCTATCCTCTCGATCACCAGCATACCCTGAATCAGAGTATCCAGAAATGTGTACATGTCCATGTTCCCTACACACCAATTCTTTTTCTAGACAATCTTGATGTAAGCTAGAACCCTCATCGCAGCTAATCAATGAGTCTCTCTGGGCTGATATATGAATCTACTTAGAACTCCTACAACAAAAGTTATATCTGGCACAGTCACCGTAAGATAGATCAGTTTCCCAATCAATCTCCTATATCTTCCTGAATCATCAAGTGTATTTATATTGCCCACTTGGTTTCAGATAGCCTGAACCTATGCCTATACATTGTGATAATCAGTCTGCCGTCTATATTGCCCAGAACCCAGTATTTTATGAAAGGACCAAACACATTGAGATCGACTGTCAAACCATAAATTCACATTGGCTTCCATTAGTGTATTAGCGGGCTTACATTCCAAAAATCATGTTTCCTCCAGAAGATCCAGAGCATACTTTCCCTGAGAAAGAAGTACAATGTGTTTTTAATGTGCAACTTTAATTCTCAGATCACAAAATAACGCTTGAGATACATCTTAGTCTCCACTATCCCAGCTGAGTCACTCTCAGTTAGTAAAATGTCATCAATATAAACAGACAGAACTACGATACCAGACCTTGTGTGCTGAACGAAGACAAAGTGCTCTGAATGACATCGGCGAAAGGTAATACCAGAAATGGTAAGACTGAACTTCTCAAACCACGCTCTTGAACTCCGCTTGAGTCCATATATAGCCTTCTTTAGACGACAGACTTTAGTCTCTCCCTGAGCAACATAATCTGGAGGTTGCTTCATATACACTTTCTCCTAAGATCCCCATGATAAGAAGGCGTTTTTGATATCCAACTGGAACAATGACCATGACAAGTTAACAACAATAGAGAATATAATCCTGATAGAGTTCATCCTGACAACCGGCGAGAATGTCTCAAAATAATCAATGCTATATGCCTGAGTATAACCCTTGGCCACGAACCGACCTTATATGTATCTACAGAACCATCTGGTTGGTACTTCAGAGCAAATACCAAGTGACAACCAGCAACCACCGCATCTATTTGGCGAAAACCAACTCCTAAGTTCCTCTAGAAGCAAGAGCTTCCATCTCCTCATCCATTGCCTGTTTTCAGGCAGGTACTAATAAAGCCTCTGTATAAGACCTGGGTATAGACTCAAAAGCCTCTGTATAAGACGTGGGGTTTAGGTGATCATAAGAAACAAAATTAGAAATAAAGTGATCAGTGCAAGCCTCTGTATAAGACGGGGTTTACCTTTTCGAAAGGCAATAAGAATATTAAGATCAGAAGGAGAAGCTGATGGTGGAGTAGGAGGACTATCAATCGGAGAGGGGTTCGCCAAAATTGGTTCGGAGGCAGGAACCTCTGAACGATGAGTGTAAACATATCTGAAATCTCAAACTAGCTTTGATGGCAGTTGGATCTGTAGTTTCTGCTGGCAGCACTAGTAAAGAAGCTGTATCAGTAGGTGTAGGCAATGACACAGACAATGAAGGAGGAACAGTCTCAGATATAGTGACAGGAACTTGTATAGAGAAATATGGAACATACTCAAAGAATGTAACATCACCAGACACCCGATACTTCCTTGTGGAGAGATTATAACACCGGTATTCTTTTTGTGTTCTAAAATACCCAACGAAGACACACTTTATAAATCTAGGAGATAACTTATCTAGCCCAAGAGACAAGTCCTGAACAAAACAAGTGCATCCAAAAACACGGGGAGTCATGGAGAAGGGAGTTTTGTTAGCATAGAGATAGAAAATAAAGATCTTTAATTAAGAACAGAAGAAAATATCCTGTTAATTAGATAACAAGCACTCAACACAGCATCAGATCATAAATATTTTGAAACACTCGTTTGGATCACTAAGGTTCTGGCAACATCTAAAATATGTCTATGTTTTCTTTCAGCAACTCCATTTTGTTGGGATGTATGAGAACAAGAAGTCTGATGAATAATTCTATATTTTGGAACAAAAATTAGATACATCCTTTTTTTACATACTCTAGAGCATTATCAGTATGAAGCACATGGATAGAAGTAGAAAACTGATTTTTTATTTCATTAAAGAAAGATTCAATTACAGTAGACACTTCTGACCTCTTTTAGGAGACACAACCAAGTCATGCGAGAGAAGTCATCAACAAAGAGTAGAAAATATCTAAAACCCTTCAGAGAGGGCATCCGACTAGAACTCCAAACATCAGAATGGACCAACTCAAAAGCAGAACTACTATGACTATTGACTCGACTTTGAAAGGTAGCACGATGATGTTTACTTAATTCACAAGACTTACAGCCTAAAGAAGACATAGAGGACTCAACAAGAATAACAGATTGAATCTTTTGTAATGAAGGATGACCCAAGTGCCAGTACCACCGTAAAACTGGATGAGGCTGACCTGCAACCAAGCCTGTAGAGGTCACTGGATCGTCCAAATAGTATATGCCTTCTCGCTCGCCCCGAACCAATCCTCTTCCCAGTCGACAAGTCCTAAAACACATAATGAGAAAGAAAAAAAATATTATGTTGCAGTTATTTTGTTTAGTAAGTTGTTAATAGACAAGAGACTAACAAGAAATCGTGAAACATAAAGACATCAGTAAGGGTCAAGGCTGGATTAGTCTGAACTATCCCATTGCCTAGTACAGGTGAATGAGTACCATCAGTAATTTTAACAGAGGGTAGTAGTGGACATATTTAAGAAAATAAACTTTCTTTAATACCTATCATGTGTGATGAGGCTCCAGGGTCTAATATCCAAGGTTTTTGAGAAGAGTTAGCATAGGCATGCATACTTGAAGCAGATGCATGAGCTGCTGAATGATTGTTCTGAGAGAACTCTAGCTGTCAAAATCGATCATACTCCGTGTCAGTGTAACCGTGGAAGATCTAGGAAGAGTGGAGGAAGTGGACGAATAATCTTGAGAGTGCTACGCGGGCAGAGTCAGACTAAAAAAACTGTGCTCACTTAGGTCGACCAAATTTCTCCCAGCACTTCTCGGACATGTGATTACCACATCCACAGTGCCTGCATTGCCAGGGTCTTTTCTCAGAGGCACTTTGTCTGCCTCCATACGAGTCACGTCCACCTCCAACAAATCCACGTCTTCATCCTTTAAAATCATGGCCACACCATCACGTCCAAAAATCATGATAGACTGCTCAATGGAAGGTACAGAGAGAACATTAGCTCCAGTAGATACTCGCATAACTCTCGAGAAGGTGACAATCAACGTGGGAATACTATCTTCTTTCATAATCTGACCCCGCACCTGGGATCGTACTGTAGGACTCAAGCCAGATAGAAACTTTGACACTGCGAGATCCTGACGATACTCCCAGTAGCGCCACATCAGTAACAGATGACTGATGCATCTCTAACTCATCAATCAAACCTTTGAGTTCTTCATATAACTCAGGCACAAATCTGTCTCTCTGTTTGAGCTCAAACAGATGCTCATAGATCTCAAATACCTTGGAGGGATTCTTCTCATTGTTATACATCCTCTTTGTTGTATCCAACATGTCCTTAGCAGTAGGTAAGAACATGACATTAGCACTAATCTTCTCCTCCAGATTGTTGAGAAGCCAAATCATCACAGAATAATCTCCAGTAAGCCAAGTCACATATGTGGGATCCGTATCAGCAGGTGGGGGCTATAGGAGGTGAGCCAATTTGTTCTGAGCACTAATGAAAATACAGAACGCCTACGCCCATAATAGGTAGTTGGAACCATTCAACTTCACAGTAGTCCCCAACATTGTCTTGGGAATAGAAGTTTAAACCATCCAAGAGGTCATAGTGGAGGATGAACTTGTGGTCTCAGACATAATATCAAGTCAGAGAAATCACCAGAAAGATAGTCAGTAGTAGCAGTAAACAACCAATAATAAAGAAAAATAGGTAACTTAGGTACCGGATAGTAACATATAGAGCCTTAAAAAAATCAGATCAGATGTAAAAATCTGATTTTTAAGCAGTGGACAGAACAGATCTCACCAGAAAAGTCTTGTAGAGCATCCACATAGCCAGATCAGATGTAAAAATCTGATTTTTAAGCAGTTAACACAGATCAGATCCCACAAAATAAGTTTTGTAGAGCATCAAAAGATCCAGATCAGCTCTAAAAAACTAATTTTTGAGTAATTTGAGTACTTCTTTAGACTCTAGGAGGGCAGGTGGCAACCCTGGAAAGGATTAGGAGGTGGCGACACCTCTTTGGACCATTTGGATGGTATGCAACAATGAAAAAGGGGGGCGACAGTCCTTTGGAGGTCAAGCGGCAAGAGAAAGGGGGTGGCGGCAGGTCTTTGGCCCTTTTGGAGGAAGGCAACAATGAAAGAGGGCGGCAAGTGTTTGGTGTGATAGAAGGTGATGGTTGAGGAGATGGAGAGAAATTTTGATGAAAGAAAGGAAAGAAGATGGTAGATTTTTAGAGTTCAAGATTCTCTGGCTTTGATACCATGTAGAGAAATAAAAAAAACCTAAAAAAAGATTGAATATTAGATAAAAGAGAGTTACAAGATATATATAGAAGACAAGGAGGGTATATGGGTAAATATGAGTAACCACCCAATAACCCAATAACCCAAATACTAATGACTTAACAATATGCCTCCAATTTCCTACTTGAGGAATTTGCATGGTGAAATGAATCTGCCTTTAAATTCAAAAAAATTTACAACCACCACCGTTGCATGTAAATATTCCACCAGTTTTTCATTTCTGCTAGATCTTAAATATTGCTACTCCATTTTTGCAATTTCCACCAACAAGATAAGAACACAAGGGCAATGTCCAAAATGCGCCTACGTAAATTGAGTATTAGGAGTTTCTTTTTATGATAGTTAGGATTGGAGGGACTTTTAGGTATTTGAATATCTATACATTAATAAAGAGTAAGGTTTTCAAAAAGGAAAAAAAATATTTGAGACTAAGGTTAGGGTGTTTAGCAGATCTGTCTTGGGTGGGTGTAGTAGTTAATTGAGATACAATTTAAACAATTGGTGATGATTGTAAAATGTTGAATTCTTGTTGCGAGACAAGTTTCAGGGTATACTTGCTAGTAGCTAGAGAGACAAGTTTCAGGGCATACTTAGTGTAGAAGTAGAGGGAACTTATCTACACTCAAATTGTAAATGAGAATGAATGGATAAGCAATCGCAAACACAATAGAATTTACGTAAAAAACTTAAAAGGGAAAACAGACGAGAGAGAGAGAGAGAGAAATCACTATAATTTCGAAGGATTATAATGAATCTCTACAGAGTAATATTGTGATTACAATTCGCTAGGCCCCAGTGATGGAGGAAAAGATCGGCCTTATAAGTGAGGGCTGATGAACTGAGCCGTGGCCTCCGAGATTTCTGCCTCTGAAATAGCATGAAACGCCTCAGCTGTAATTAGTTGAGTAGTACGTGATCTTCGGAGACCTTGCCAGTTGGCAAGGATCAAGGTTCAGATCCGCATCTACAGCACCACGTTCCAAGTTATTGTAACTGTTCTGTTAATCAGATGGTCAGGTGAGATCTGTTAGATGAGACCGGAATCTGTACCCCTATAATTTGCGAGATTTGCTAGGTGTCGCAATCTCGCAAGGGTCATAATTTTGACCACTAAGATGCTCCCTCCATCTCTTCTTCTCGGGGTCTCTAGTCAGGGAGAAGAAAATTGACCCAAATTTTCAAGTAGCTCCTATTGCTGCTGGAGGACAAAGAAAAGAAGCCGTGGAGGTGCTGGAGGATTGATTCATATCTCTGTACGTTTAATGTTCTGAGCTGGCTATCAAATTGTCACGATGTAGTCCCATCAGCGTGCGCGACGTGCAGGTTATTGCTAATTGAGGTCCTTGATATTCACACAACTGTCTGGATTTCTTGTTAAAGGCGGAAAAGTAACCGCTTTTTCAGGGTCATCATTGCGAAGACGACAATACGAGATTCAAATAAGGGGGAAAAGGGAAGGCTTCTTCTCAAATCCCAAATTTCCCAATCTCCTTGAGCCCTGTCCCTCTTCGTCTTCTTCCTTCTGTTTTCGATATTTGGCCCTAAATTCTTCATCAAGTCCACCGTCCCTGTTCTGAAATGGGCGGCGTTGAAGGAAAAGGAAAGAGGCCTTAGTTCTGTACTAGGACGGCTATGGATTTCGAACCCACACCGAAGATTCTCCATAGTCAGAAGAAGGTCAATGAATATTTGGTGAGGTACGACGTCCGATTGCCGTCAAATGTCAAGGTGGAGTGGTGTCCTGCTGAGACTAACTACACAATGGCCCCTAAAGAAGGTGGCATATACCTCCACCCCCAGATACTGGCTTTCGGGCTGAAGTTCCCATTGACGGGCTTTGTCGGTGATCTCCTGTGCCACTTCAGAGTTGTCCCCTCGTAGTTGGTGGCAGAGGGATGGCGTGTCGTATTGGTCTTCGAAGCCCTTTGTGATATGTCCGTCCTTGATTTTCGTAGGGTCGAAAACTTCTGTGCCCTCTATGTGATAAGAAAGATTAAGAATGGTCATTTCTTCGCCGCACGGAGCGTGTTGAGATATTTATCGTCAACTTGGCGGACAATGATCACGGTTGGTATGAGATTGTCATTCGAGTCTCCGGTGCTTGGGAGACGGCTGCACAGAACTGTGGCGTCGTTCCAACGACATGAAACTAAGGGGTGCTCCAGCACGGTGGGGTCACAATCAGGGTGAAATTCGAGAAGAGGGTTTGGCGCCTGTTCCAGATCAGCTTTGACCAGCGCAAATGGAGCTAGTCGCTAGATTTGAGCCGATCTTTCGTGCCCCAGTCGTCTCGAAGGCTTCATCGATGGCTCGAGATGATGTAGGGGCTGCTCCCATGACCGCGACCGTTATGGAAAAGGTGCAAGGCGAGTGTTGTCTCGCCCAGGAAGGCAAGTCCTTCAAAGCGGAGCACCAAACCCAGGACTGAAGTGCACGAGAGGCGCCCGACTCGGGCTGACTTGCCCAAGAGGAAGGTAGCGATGGAGTCCTCACCTTCATCTGACGAGGAAGAAGAGGAATCTGAGCCGACGCTCATGCACTGCAAGAGGAAGCTTCTCGACCAGGCCGACCCACAGGTAGGAGTGGTTCTGTTCTTGTAGTTTTCTTTGTGCTGGACTTAGTTTTGATTTGTGCATGTCTTGTTTTGTAGAACTGCCAGTTCGATTATAGCTCCGACACAGAGATCATGGAGCGAAGGCTGATGGAGTTGGAGGGAGGCGCCGACCCAGTATTAGGGGAAGAATCTCGGAGAGTGGCTCCATCCACTGCGTCTCGGAAGAGGAGCCCTCCGATCAACCCGAGCCCATAGAGCTGACAAATTCTCTGACCCACTTCTCCGAGGTTGGAGTCTCTGAGGACTTGGCTCCCTGAGAAAGTATCTTCGAGGTCACTACTCTGACTCAAACCGCTCTGTCCCTCCCCTTGGAGTCTTTAGTCTAGACTCTGCAGGTTGAGGAGGATGACTCCGCAGGGCTCTTGATAGTTGTATGTCTCTCCGCGAAAACATCTCACGAACCTTCCGTCAGAGCTCTGAGTGGAGGTTGTTCCTGCGGGGAGGAGGCCGCAAGATGGCTCTTAGTCACGGTGACTTCCTCTGAGGCCTGGAGGAGTTCTAGAGTGCTCCGTCGAGGGACCAGAGAAGGTCGCTGGAGAACTATGTCTTCAGGGTAAGTCTCGATTATGCTTTGCCTTCCATTGGCCAAATAATTGGCCAAATAGCCCTCCTAATTGATCTCTTTGCACGCCGCAGTGTTCGTTGTCCAATCCTTGGGTGGCCAGTAGGCCGTCATGAGGGAGAAAGACTTGGCCATCGCTGACTTTTTGAAGAAGCTTGAGGAGTCGTCAGCAGCAATGAGGGAGGCCAACGAGAAGCTCGTAAAGCTTCAGACTGACTAGGACCAGGAGTTGGCCGCTCTTCGAGGTTGAGAGGTAGAACTAGCTTCGCTCCGGCGGGAGCTTGATGAGAAGATCACCGAGTCGGGGAGGAAGTCCTTGAAACTGGGGCAGAAAGACTCTGAACTCCAGTACACTTGGAGGAAGTTGGGGAAAGCACGTCAGTTGGCTGAGGATGCCAAGGCCAAGCATGATCGCGAGAGGGTTGCCTTCCAAGCCGAAAAAGAAGGCATGCTCCGTGACTTAAAGCAAGTGCAGATCGATAAGGTTGAGGCTGAGAAGAAGGCTGGTGACTTCAGGGTGAAGGTGCAGAAGGAGGTCCAAGTATACAAACTCTTGAAGTATGAGCAAGGATATAAGGTCCGGGAGCAAGGAAGAGCACCAAGATACCCTCTTGAGGTTAATGCCTCTCAAAGGGATCAAAGTGCATCTGGGTCCTTGGCCTCCTATGCCCCAGTCCCCACCATTGCCTCTGTTGCGATAACAGAGGCTTCTCAGGACCCTCCTGCTGGCGCTACCACCAAGGTTCCTCTGGCAAAGCTAGCTCCGGAGCTGTCGTAGTGTCTCTTCAAGGCAGCATAAGTGCTCGATCGTTGTAATGAAATTGTTGCCTTGATTATACTTGTGATGAATAAATCAATGAAAGGATTCAGAGATTATGTTCAATGACTTGTTTGGATTTTGATCAATGTCTTGACATTGTGTTGTTGATTGTAGCTCGATGAGGCTGGGGATGAAATGTCTCCTGCTTCCCGAAAGGTTGCCCCAAGTCAGATCGAGCCTCCTAGGGCCGTTGTTGAACGCAGGATTCTAAGTCTTGGAGGCCATAGGGAGGGTAGATCCATAAGCACCAGGTTTCTAGAGGAGCCCATGGAGAACCCGGATGATGAAGACTATAGAGGCTTAAACGCAGATCCCAACTTAGGCCTCGGGGAAGAGCTAGAATTCCTGCTCGCTCGACACAACCGGGTGATGAAGTGCTGCCTCCGCTCTGTGCCTGGCCTCCCACTCTATATGGAGATGTTAATTAATAACAACCTCATCTTCCAGGTGGACCGTGAGCTGACCCACCATCGATTGGAGGTAAGCGAAATTATGGACACAACATCCAAATGGATCCTTGGTGTGAGAAGAGGCAGAAGCTGAAAGAGCTGAAGGAGAACCTCAACCTGTCCATGGACCTGAAGGAGCTGAACAAGATAAATCTTCAACTGACAGAGTCCCTCCTAGAGAGGTTGGAGCAATTGAAGAAGGCGATGGATGACAGTGCTAATATGTAAAAGATTCTCCGAGAAGGAATCAGAGATCGCCTATCTTCAGTCATTGTCGACTCAGGACAAAGAGACTCGTGCGCTAAAAGTAAAAGTCCGAGAGCTGGAAGCTGCGTTCAGAGCGGAATGAGCGCGAGATAGAGAGGCTCCGAGAAGATGTTCGTTGAAAGGATGATCTCTATTGGAAGTTGTTCGAAGAGAATCAAGAGTTGCGCTTCAAAGGAGGAGCGACCGCATGGTGGGATCAGTTGCAAATCACAAGGAGGCGCCAAGGCAAGCTACCAGTGATGACATGGAGGCGCATGAAGCAACTCTTGCAAGGTAGATTTCTTCCGCCTGACTATCAGCAGATCTTCTATAATCAATTTGAGCAATGCAGGCAAGGTACGAGGACTATGCCAGCATACACGGAGGAGTTCTACTGTCTTTTATCGCGGTGCGACATCCCTGATGGAGGAGCAGTAGACTTCATAGTATATCAACGGGATGAAGTACTCCATCCAGGAACGTGTGGCCCTCCAAGACGTGTTCTATGTCGATGAGGCCTAGAATAAAGACATGAAAATTGAGAGGTTACAGAGCAGAGCTTTACCTTCCAAAGAAGCAATAGAGAGGACATTCGACAACACAATAGCTCAGTAAGGTTTCACATCAAGCCAACGACCTCCAGCCCGTAAGGCGATTGACACCCCTTCAGCAAACCCAGCGGTGGCAACCTCCCCCACTACAAAGAGCAAAGAGAATCCACATGCCAAACCCGGGCTTGACAAGTGTTACAAGTGTGACGAACCTGAACACAGGTCCAATGAGTGCCCGAAGAGAAGGTCTGTCAACATGACGGACTATGAGAACGAAGATGAAGTGCAGATCGAGACTGAACCGAAAAATTCTGACTTTGTCAAAGAAGATGGAGAGGTAGCCACCTGTGTGTTATAGCGGTTGCTATGCAACCGAAAGAACCCTGACACTACACAAAGACATCGAATTTTCAGCTTAAGATGTTCGGTAAAGAATAAGGTGTGTAATCTTATTATCGACAACGACGGTTGCAAAAACATCATCTCTACTGTATTTGTGGACCATTTGAAATTAGAGATAGAGCCACATCCTCATCAATACACTATTGGCTGGATAAAGAAAGGCCCCTGCATAAAGGTAACGAATCTTTGTCAATCCCTATTTCAATTGGCAAGTTTTGTCAAGATTCAGTTGCTTGCGATGTTGATATGGATGCATGTCACATACTATTGGGATGACCATGGCAACATATCGTCGACGCTACCCATCGAGGCAAGAGGAACATCTACATGTTCACTTGGGAGGGTAAAGAATTTCCATGAAACTTATTCCACAACCACCGAAGTCGACTAAAGAAGAAAACCCAAAGTTCATATTGATATGCAACCGAGGTGAATTCTTTGTGGAGTCCAAGGAGACAAAGTAACAATTTGCTTTGGTAGTTAAAGAAGAAGTCGGCCCAACAATTAAAGTTCCTGCAAAGATGAAGCCGATGCTGACAGAATTTCAAAGAATAGTTCATGACAAGCTCCCAGACGAACTGCCGCCCATGAGGGATATCCGCCACCACATTGATATGATCTCCGGAGCGAGTCTACTCAACCTCCCACACTACCGGATGAATCCAAAGGAGAGTGAAATTCTAAGGGAGAAGGTCAAAGAACTGATTCATAAGTGCACATTAGAGAAAGCATGAGTCCATGTGCAGTGCCGACCCTTTTGACGTCAAAAAAGGATGAGAGTTGATCTATGCGCATGGATAGCCAAGCCATCAACAAAATCACTATCCGATATTGATTTTCAATACATCGCCTTGATGATATGTTAGATTGATTAGAAGGATCGTGCATATTTTCAAAGATCGATTTAAGCAGTGGCTACTACCAAATTCGCATTAGGCCGAAAGATGAGTGGAAAACGACGTTCAAGACTCCAAAAAGACGGTACGAGTAGATGGTCATGCCCTTTGAACTATCCAATGCACCAAGCAATTTCATGAGATTGATGAATCAAGTTCTTAAGTCTTTCTTGGGAAAATTTGTGGTTGTCTACTTTGATGACATCCTAATCTACAATTCAAGCGAAGTCAAGCATCTCCAACATCTACGGGACGTGTTCACAGTTCTGCAAGCCAATGAGTTATACAACCTGAAGTGCAACTTCATGACTACAATCTTGATATTCTTAGGTTTTGTTGTTAGTTCACAAGAGATCCATGAAGACGAGGATAAAGTGAGGGCAATCTGAGATTGGCCCGCACCCAAAAGTGCTACCGAGGTAATAAACTTTCACGGCCTAGCTACTTTCTACCGACATTTCATCCGCAATTTCAGTAGCTTGGTAGCACCCATGATAGACTATTTGAAGAAGAAGGATTTTTTCGTCTGGACTGATGAAGCCAGAAGGGCTTTTGAACTCATCAAGGAAAAGCTTACTAATGCCCCTATCTTAGCCTTTCCAAACTTTGATAAAGTGTTCGAGTTATAGTTTGATGCTTGCGAAGTGGGCATTGGAGCGGTACTCTCATAGGAAAAGACCTATTGTAATCCTCAGCGAAAAGTTAAATTAGGCACGACAAAAGTGGCGTACATATGAACAAAAATTATATGCAGTGTACCGCTCATTGAAGTCATAGGAGAGCTATCTTATAGCTAGTGACTTCATGCTATTTTCGGATCATCAATCACTCTAACACTTTAAGAACCAAAAGCACATAAGCAAGATACATGCAAAGTGGGCATCCTACTGTGAGTAATTCAATCCGTCACAAATCTAGAGTAGATAACAAAGTTCCCGATGCATTGAGTCGAAGAGTTTCACTGTTGGTCTCATTACAAAGTGAAATCATTGGGTTCGAATGCTTGAAGACCTTGCTGAAATTTGAGAGATATGTACGTCACGACAACCCGCATAAGATTTTCATATCCTAGACGGATTTTTTCACAAGGAAAGCCGGTTATGTGTACCAAGGACTTCCTTGAGGGAGAGAGTTATTAGAGACTTGCACGGAGGCGGACTTGTAAGGCACTTTGAAAGAGACAAGACTGTTGGCCCAAGGGCCCATCACTCTAGTTTTGATGATGATTAACTCATGTAGTTATAGTACTAATGATCTTGTGTTTAATTAGTTTCAGATATGTGATCAAGATCTTAGTAGGTGTGTAGCTTCAACAAAGGATTTAAAGTCAAGTTTTGGAGCTAGCACGTGTTGATTCAAGAGCTTGTGCATCAAGACCACATCAAGTACTCAAGAGGAGTCTACCTCATTGGATCAAGTTTTGGACCAAGTCAAGAAGGAGAAGAAGACTTCAAGTGAAGACCTTCAAGAGAAGACTTGTGTCTAAGTTTGTTTTGTTAAGA
Source organism: Agave tequilana (assembly GCA_038442645.1). NCBI lineage: Eukaryota > Viridiplantae > Streptophyta > Magnoliopsida > Asparagales > Asparagaceae > Agave > Agave tequilana. The sequence continues at coordinate 17,503 of JAVJIF010024735.1, read as the reverse complement.
TTTTGTTTTCAGATAAAATGTAAAGGATAGATTAGTTGGTGGATTGCTCAAGTACCATATACACTCATACACAAAATTTATATGTGTTTTCATAATAGAGTTTTCATTTTGAAAAAATACAAAAGAGTTTTCATTTTGAAAAAATACCGTTTTGATTTTTGCAGTTTCATATATACATATGTTTTAACCAAAACCAGTTTAGTGCTTATTGTCAAAAACATGGATATTTCATCATATATGTGTAGTGGATCATTTCCGTACACTCTATGCTTTAAAAGTGTTTAAAATATCTTGTTTTTATATTTGAAGAATTTTTGGAAAAATCTATTTAGAAAAATACGGATTTTGTTTTAAGCCAAAATTTCTAAGTTACAAAAATAGTTCAAAATGTTTGTAACATGTTTTGATTTTTACTCAAATATGTTTGTATATCAAAGTATTTTAATGAACTTATTTTTGTAGATTTTTAGAGATTTTATGGGATTTTATTGAAGGTAAAATGACAAACTTTTAATCCCTAAAAGAATACTGTTTTGGCCTTCTGCCGATCGACCGCACTGTCGACCGAGCCAGAGGTCGGTCGGCCGGGCGGTCGACCGACGTGCACAAAACGTGCACGTCTTGTATGGCTGGAGGGCCGATCGACTGACTCGGTCGACCGCCAGAGAGTTCTGCTCTCTGGAAATAACCCCGGTCGACCAGGCGGTCGATCGGCAGAGAGCTCTGCTCTCTGTATCCAGGCTACGGTCGACCGATCGGTCGACCGCTGGCCCAACGGTTAGAAATCTGATCGTTAGCCGGTTGACCAGGCGGTCGACCGACAGCAGTGCAGACTGCTGATTTGCCCAACGGCTAGTTTTTCTTAGCCTATAAAAGGGGGCTTCCATGGACTGTTTTATATAAGATTTGAAGTGGGTTTTTGAGCTAGTTTTTCCTACTTTATTAAGTGTTTATCTCCACTTGTTTAAGAGCCAAAATTGCCATATCAAAAGGAGAGATTTTCAAGAGTGTTTTGTAAAAGAGTTTCTTGAGTTCTTCACCGTTACTTCCATTCTTGTTTTTCTTACAATACATGAGCTATCCATTGCTATGTCAATTCTATAGGGATCTTTATTGTGAGAGAATTTTAGGTGATCAAAGTGTTGTGATCACCAAAGTTTTCATCTTTGTACTTTAAGGAGGCAGACTTGTGGGTTCGTGGTGTTTCGAGTTCCAGTGAGAGCTCATTGTAGAGGTGCGGCCTCAGCAAGCTTGCGTGCTTGCGATGTGTTGTTCTTGCGGGAACAAGAGATGGACTAGAGAGTCCAAAGGAGTTCTAGTGTGAACTTGCTTGTAGGTGTTGCGGCACCGAGTGATCCGGTGGGATCGATTATAGTGGAAATCCTTCATAGTGTTGAAGGCGGGGACGTAGAGCAAGTGTGCTCGAACCTCAAAACAATTCTCTTGTGTTTGCGATTGCTCTCTATCTCTTACTTGTCTTTATATCTTGCATGCTTATATTGCTTTCATCTTTATATGCTTGATATATATATATTTGTGCTTAAATTGATATATGCTTGGGGATTGTTTGCTCACACTCGTATTCAACCAAGAGAGGCAAAGCGACATCGCAACTCTTATTTAGAGGAATCTTGAGGAGATAGTCCAGAGCTCTTCATGGAAAATTCGGCTACACTCTTAGGTTATACTTGGTGTGTTGTGCTTAAGAATTTTTAGTTTGCATAAATAGTTTTAATTCTGCATTAATTCACCATTACCATGGATTTCATGTCACCCCCCACTTTTGACATTCTTAACATCCAAACTTAGAAAGTTAAGATGTCTATGTACCTCAAAGGCCTAGGCATTCATGTTTATCTTTCTACTATTAAAGATTCATATTGTTCAAATAGGAAGTATCTTGAGGCTAATACAAAAGCCATTCATGCTTTAAAGTCAACCTTAAGTGATGATTATCTATGTAGGGTATCTAATCTTAATTCGACTTTTGTAGTATGGAACACTATTGTCTCCCTTGGCGAATAAGAACAATATTATGCGGGGAGCGACTCGGATGTTGGAAGTGAAGCTTCCAACGTATGCTACATGGTCTAAGGGGATAACCCCCTTGAGGTAAATACCGAATCTGAGTTATAAGATAATGTTGATATATCCTATAATGAACTTGCTTCATTTTGTCAACAACTTCTAGAAAAATATTACATGCTTAAAAAGGATAATAAGAAAATGAAAAATAAATTTGATTGCTTGTTAAAAGAAAAAGATTCATTTCAAAATAAATTAGAATGCATTTCTAAAGAAAATGGATTTTTGAAAAATGAGAATATTTCCTTGTCCTCTAAGCTAAATGATCTTTGTGAAGGAAATACTTCTTTGAAAGATAAAATTATTTTGGTGAAAAATAAAAGGAGATTGCTTTGCAAGAAAACACCTCTTTGAAAAGAAAAATTATTTCAAAAGAAAAAGAAAATGTTTCTAAAAAGAATAAGATTATTGACCATGCTTTTCATGCTACTACTAAAAATGAAGTTAAATTTTTGAAAAATAAAATAGATTGTTTGAGCTCAACATTGAGCAAATGTGCATTTAACCATTCTAGATTGGAAACCTTGTTTCAAAGGAAACAAACTCCACATATTCATGCACTTCACCCACAACATGCATATGCACACTTTGCACGTCATGATCACACTCATACACATATGCATGATAGAGTGTACAAGTGTACTCATTGCGGCCGCAAAGGCCGTTTAGCAAGATTTTGTTATGATAGAATAAATTCTTTAAATTTTGCTAATAAGAATGTTTGGGTTCCGAACAAAGCTAACCCCCGTGGATCCAAAAGAAAATGGGTACCAAATCCCCACCTTTTGTATTTGATGTAAGTGTGGGCTCTCACATGACGTGAGAGATTTGGTGCCTTGGTGGTGGATGCACATGGACTTGATGGACATACATTTGATGCACCTCTATCAAGGAGGTTTGGTGGGACGACCACCATGTTTTGAGGACTTAGAGTATAGTTCTTTGGTTTGGTAACTATCTCTAAACTCCTATTTTATCTACATGCTTTTATAATTGATGATTTTTAACATGTGTTAGTGTTTATTAAAATAATCATGTTTTGTGCTTCATATGGTAAATACTTGTTTAGATGTACTTTTTGTCAAAACTTGTGTATATACTTATACAAGTAGTGAGCAACATTTGATTCATATACGTTTTCACTTCATTGTTCATTTGTACTCACTACATGCACATGTATAGCCTAGGTTTGATGATTCCCTCATTTATACTTGTTTTGCCTATTTTTGTGCATGTTTTACTTCATGCATATGTAATTTTTGTTCAAAACTAATAAATATACATGTATGCCCTTGAGTCACCTGCCTTCATACAAATACTATATGGACCATGGTTCACAGTCGCGGTCTCGGCGCCGACTCGGCGGGCACTGAGACGGATCGGTCTCGGCGACTCGGATCGGTCTCGGGTGATACGCAAAACGCTACATATAAAGCTCAAAAAATTCTTAAAAAATCACGATAAATCTTTAAAAAATGTAGACATCCACATTCATGTATCACATGTCCAAAACATATCACCTCACACTAAACATAAAGCGAAAGTATAAATACACACATCGTCGGTAGAAGCATATCAAAATACATGCTCAATATAGTATTTTGCATAAACTACATTCATAAATACATGCTAATATGTTATTTCCACATTGAATTGCGATGAAGTACAAAATCATCATCATAATCATCTCTGCGGTAAGTAGATAAATTAATATTAGTGCTCATGTATCTCTCAAGTTGTGGTCTGCAGTCATGAACATATGTCACACCATAATGTTGGGCTGATGTCAAACTCAACATTTGCATATGATCTTAAAGACTATAAGTTCCTCCATCAGTACTATTGTTACTCTCATTATTGTCACCGCCATCATTGTCATCATTATCATCATCAACTTCACCATCATCACTATTAGAACTGGATAAAACTCTCACATCTTTACCACCACCATCATCATCTGCTTCTCTTATACCTCGGAGGGGGAGAGGGGGGAGAGATTGGAAACAGGGAGAGAGACGGAGGGGGAAGGGAAAGAAACAGAGAGAGACGGGAGATGGAAAGGGAGAGAAAGAGAGCGGGTAAGAGAGGGAGGGGAGAGAGACAGAGGGAGGGGGAGGGAAAGAGACAGGAGAGAGACGGGAGTTGGAAAAGGGAGAGGGAGAGAGAGCAGGTGAGAGAGGGGGGAGAGAGAGAAACAGAGGGAGGGAGAGGGAAAGAGATAGAGGGAGGAACATCACCTGGGTTTGGGGAGGAGCGGCCGACAGTGTTCGGGCGGCGGCGGAGTCCAGATCTGAGCGACGATGATTGGGCAGCGGCGACGATCTCCAGAGCTGAGCGAGAGAGGTAATTTTCTTTTTCTTTTTTTCTTTATACCCATTCGTCACGGGTGAATATACGTTTCGAGCCGACTCGACCGAGAATCGGAGTCGACTCGGCCGAGTCACGACCGATTCAGCCGAGTCGACCGAGTCGACTCCGATTCTCGGTCGAGTCGGTCTCCTCTGAGTTGAGTCGACCGACTCGTGACTCGGACTCGTCTCGGAGCGGACCGAGACGGATACGACTCGGCCGACTCGTCTCCGACTCGGCCGAGTCTTTGAACCATGATATGGACTCTTTTTATGTTTGGGATATGTATGTATATTATTAGCCTTGGATAAATCATATATGTACCTTGAAGGTTGTTTTTTAAATGAAAAATTAAATCTTTATGATTTTCATATTTGTTTGATAAAATGAATCTTCATGTTTTTCACATGATTGATGCTTTTGAGCCTTATTACTTAGCTTCATGAAAATGCTACTCACATGATTATGGTACACTCACATTTCATTGTTTACTCATGACATTATTTTCATGAGATATTTTGAGCCTTATAGGTTTCGAGTGTCAATTCTTGTGTTTTTAGCATGCTTTATGGATTCATATAATTTGATTTCATTTGAAGGATCTTTAACTAGTTTTTGAAAAATTATTTTAATTAATTATTTATTCTTCATTTGGTAGTGTTTTCAATGCTAAAATATTTTCAACCTCTTATTTTTGAAAACCCCTACCAACCCCTTTAAGGGCGGACGGATGGGCGAGCATGCCTTGTATGTCTTATTGAAAATCTTTTATCATGTGCATAAAAAGGGTAGATTTTTATGGGTTATACACTTACTTCTCATCATATTTTCAATTGGTATTTCAATTGTCATCTCTTTGTATACTCATAATTTTATTTCTATATATGTATGCTTTAAATTTCAAATTATATCAATTTCTATTGGTATTTTCATTTTCATACATATATATGATGTGTTTGTGCTTGATTTACGATATATTTACATGTTTAAATCATAAAGTTTGTTTACACTAAGCTTAATTTAAATCTTAATTTTCAATTGGTATCTCAATTGGTACTTTAATAAGCCTATGCATTATTTTCAATTGGTATTTTTATTGATATCAAAATTTACCATATATGCATACATACATACAAATATATGAGTATACAAGAAATGTCAAAATTGATACCAATTGAAAGAATTCAATGATACCAATTAAAATAATAATAAGATCAAGTGTATATCTCATATTCTTACCACCCATTTCATGTTCAAGTTTACTATGATTTTCACTATGAAGCATACATGAGCATGATCTCCCATCCAACCACCCTTAGATGGTAGGGGTTTTCAAAAATAGGTATACAAATATAGTATGTTTGAAAACTACTACCAAGGAAGAATATCACAACTAGTTATATGAATCAACTAGTACGAGATCCTTCAAATAAGGAATAACAAAAATATTTTTCATGAAGACACATGTAAACCACATGGCACTAAAACACTCAAAAATCCATATAGCACAATTTGTACTCATGAAAACAAAGTCATGAGAAAATATTAAATAAGGTGAGTGTACAAGTGTTGTGAGAAACATATCAACATGAAAATGGACAATCAAGCTCAATATTGAAAACATGAAATTCATCTAGGATGTGAAATCACCTAGCAAACATGAAATTTATCATAAACGATTTAAACTTCAAGGCATATGTATGTCATGTACAAACTAAAGTATACATACATATCCTAAACACAATGAGACCACAAAGGTATATGCATGAAAGCACGTGGCTCAAGGATGTATATGTATAAAAGATAGTTTGGACAAGATGGACATATACATGAAGTTAAAACACATGATCAAGAAACATATTCAAAATGAGGAATACAAGTCAAATGCAAGAATCATCAAAACTAGACTATACTAGTACATCAAGTGAATACAAATGAGCGTTCAAGCACAAACATATATAAAGGTCTATTTGTAGCTCACTAGTTGTACAAGTATAAATCCTAGTCTTAATGAAAACTATCATTCAAGCAAGTAGTCAAAACATGAAGCATAAAACGGGTCAACAATCAACATGATCATAATGATCAAAAACATGAATTATTAAAACAAAAGTCATAGTCAACCATATGATTAGCATGACAAAGACATGTGCATTAGATCCATGATTAACATGATAGCTAAAACATAAAGAGAACACAAAATATGGGTCCATACTAAACATGGGTGATTTCAAAAGCTATACATGCATGTCAAGGGTCTAATAAACATGGCATTCAACATGCTAAACAAAACATGAGTTATCAAAACAAAACAAAAATCATAAACATCCATATGATCATTATGTATATGCATGTACATTAGATCTAGGGCATACATGATAGTACTAAACAAGGTGAGAACACAAAGATAAGATCCATATAAAACATGGGTGTCTCAAGTAACTAAACATGTATAACACTAATCTAATCAATATGACATAAGCATAATGAACAATAAAACAAGACATGCTATGAATTAATGAACATGAAAAAGCATGTAAAATGGGAGTTAGAGAATGATACCAAAACCGATGAAGGTGCATCTCTAGTTCTCCAAACCACGGTGGTCCTCCCACCAAATCCCCTTGAGAGTGAAGCATCCAAATGGTTCTCTTTTAAGCTTAGAACGCATCCACCTCAAGGCACCAAGACTTTCACGTGATGCGAGAGCTCCCACCTACATCAAAAGTCAAGGAGGTGGTTTTTGGTACCCATTTTCTTTTGGGTCCATAGGGGTTAGTTTCTTTTCTAACCCAAACAAGATTACATGCTAAATTTTCATTATGTAAACGATCATAGCAAAATCTAGCAAGATGGCCTTTTCGACCACAATGTGTACATGTGTACACATGAGCATACATGTCATGGTTGTGTCCGTGGAAAGCATGTGTATGCCGTGTAGGGTGTGCATGCAAAGTTGGAACTTATTTCTTACGAACCAAGGATTCCAAACGAGTGTGGTTCATGGCACATTGGCTCAAAGTGGAGCCCAAACATTCAACACTTTTCTTCAAAACATTTATATCACTTTCAATAGTGGAATACAAAGTGGAGCATGCAATAGGTGTGCAAGAAGAAGAAGAAGCTATACTAGCATGGCACACATGAGAATCAATTTCAATTTTCAAAGATTCATTTTTCTTTAAAACCAAATCCAACTCTTTTGTAATTGAATCAATTTTATTTTTCAAGATAAGGTTATCTTTAAAAGTAAAATCCAATTTTGAAGATAAAATCTCATTGTGCTTCACAACATCATCACAATCATTTTTGCTTTTCAAATTCATTTTCCTTTAAAGCAAGTTCAAGTTGAGATTTAAGTGAGTCACGTTCACTTGCAATCTCTTCCTTTTCTTGCAAAATCAACTCAAAGTTAGAACACAAATCCTTTAATTCATTTTTCAAAACAAGGTTGCCCTCTTTTAAAAGATTGTGTTTTTTCAAGAAATTTTCAAGCTTTTGAGCAAGTTCCAAATTTAAAGTTTGAACTTCAAAACAACCATGGCAATAGGAACTAAAGCTATCATCTATTTGAGAATCCGATTGTACCTCAAGGGAGTTATTCCCTTGGACCATGAAGCAATGCTCTTCGGACTTTTCTCTTATAGATCTCCTCATCTTGTTGATAATCCTTGGAAGCTCGGGAGATGTCAATAAGCTCCAAACTGCAAAAGCCGAGTCATAACGATCAAATACCGGTAAAAAGATTCACTAAGAGATGCTCTAAGTGCTCTAAGTGCTAATGCATTAGCCTTTTTATGCTTGCTACTATTAGGGAATGATTCTTGAGTGGAGGCTTGATAAACTAGATGACCTAGTGATTTTAAATGCCTACTCATATTGGCCTTCCAAGCATCAAGTATAATATGGTCAAACATAGGAGGGCTATCCATGAGAGCAAACTAAATGAGTGCAAATGAACAATGCAAATGAAGATTAGCAAACCAAGATCTCACTCCTAGGTGGTTAAACCTAAATATCAGGAGCGTTAGCTCTGATACCAATTGAAAAGTCACCTAGAGGGGGGGTGAATAGGTGATATGGCTAATCTAAGAACTAAATGCGGAATTTAAAAACTAATTGCAATTACAAGAGATGCACACACAACCAAGCCAAGCAAATAAGTATGTATGAGCAATATGAATAGATGCAAGGCACAAAGTAAAGAGAGAGATAGAGAGAGTCAATGGATCAAGCGCAAACAACAAGATATGTTTCGAGGTTCGAGCACCCAGCTCTACATCCCCGCCTTCGACACACGAAGGATTTCTAATCCACTAGCTAGTCCACAAAGAACTCTCACAAGGAGTACCCAACTCCTCTCTTTACAACCACAACCTCCTCCTTGAGGCAAGCTCCAATCCAACAAAACAATCACCTCACAACTTGAGGGATTAGCACAAAGTAAACAAGGATCACCTCACAACTTGAGGGATACAACCCAAGGCACAAAGCCAAACAAAGATTGGGTTTTTAACTTGGTGGTCTAACAAACAACCACAAACAATCTCTTTCTCCCACACAATGATCCTATAGAAGAGATAGTAGATTTTAGCTCAAGTGTGGAGAAAATCAATGGAATGGAAATCAAAATCACAAAGAAAAATCCTTGGGAAAAACTGAAACTAAGATAGAGAAGTTCAATCAAAATCTTTTCCCAAAAGCCCTTTCTTTTATTTTCCAAACCCTAGCAAAAACACCAAATAGATTGTTCAATATGAGTTCAAAAACTTCTTTTGATTGCTGTGAAAACACCAGAGAGTAAGAAAAAATTCGCACAAAAATTCTTAGAGAAAAACTCTTGCCAAAGGGGTATTTATAGGCAAATCTGGAAACTAGCCGTTGGCAGCAGATTTTGCCAAAATAACCCTGCCGGTCGACCGGTCCGGTCGACCGTCCAACGGTCAATTTTTGCCCGTTGGTAGCTACCGGTCGACCGCCCCGGTCGACCCAAACAAACAGAGAGCTCTGCTCTCATCCCGGTCGACCCGAGCGGTCGGCCGTCCCAGTGTCTCCAAATGTGCACAGATCTGTGCACGTCGGTCGACCGACCCGGTCGACCGACTTCAGGTCAAGTCGACTTGTTCAGAAAATAAGTCGACTGATTGAAATCTGGAACAGAAAACTGGATCAGAAAATCAGTTTAAAAATATTTTGAAAAATCTTTTAATACTTCTAAAAATCACCAAAAATAGTTTTATCAATTAGCATTGATATATAAACATGTGGTAAAAAGTTTAGCTCAAATATCAATCAATATGAACTATTTTTGTGTCTTATCATTTTTACCAAAAACCAAAAACTGTATTTTCTAAAACTTGGATTTTGAATAGAAAATACGTTTTGTCCAAAACTCTTCCAAATACAAAAACATGATATTTAAACACTTTGAAGCATGATGCATATGGATAGAAATCCAATATACATGAAACATATATATATCATAGTTTTTGTCTTAAATTCCAAAAATAAGTTTTGTTAAAACACAAAACCTAAAACACATGAAATAGGTATATCAAAGTAAGTTTGTCTAAGAGTTGAAGCATGCATGTATATAGAACAAATCTAATATACATTAAACCATGTAAACTTGTTTTGATATAATATTTATTCATGCAAACCAAGATCGGTTAAACCAAAAACCGAAAACCAAAACATGAAACGTGTGTGTTGTGAACTTGAGCTTATCATACTATTCTAATCTTTACAATTTGGATCTAAACACAAAACTAAACTAGGATACCTAAGTCTTCTTGTAGAGCGCAATCTCCAAGCCGACTCGATCCAAAACTCTTTGATCCACCGAGCAAGTGCTATATATGATCTTTGACGCTCGGGCTCTTGAATCAACATGTGAAAGCTGTGTGGAAGCTTTCACCAACTAATATCTTGATTAATGATCTGAAACTTAAACATCACAAGATAATTAGTACACATAACTACATGAGTTAATCATCATCAAAACTAGAGTGGAAGGCCTTTGGGCCAACAGATTGTGCAAGTGAGCTTTTTGATCAAGTGTGATCAACCTTTCTTCATTGTGAGAAGTTGTAGAGGCATCGGCCTCAAGCGAGCTAGTGTGCTCAAGTGGGTGTTGCGGCACCGCGAGAGATAGGACAAGTGTATCCTTGTATTGACGATCCAGTGGGATCCCCAATAGTGGAAATCCTTCATCGTGTTGAAGGTGGGGAGTAGAGCAGTGGCTCGAACCTTGGAAAAATCTTCGTGTTTGCGATTGTCCACATTTCTCTAAACTCTATCTCTCATTTACTTGCTCTATTAATTGCTTATTTACTTGCAAGTTCTTTTAATTGTGCTTATTGTTCAAATAGTTTTTTAAATCCGCATTAATTGTCATAATATATAGCCATCACCTATTCACCCCCCCTCTAGGTGATTTCAAGAAGGAATGTCCATGACCACGACCGCGCTCCCTACCTCGGCCACATCCACGATCACGGAAAAAAGATGGAGCTGAATGGTAGCTTGGAGTGCGGGAAACAGTATGAACCGCAGGAGAGGGGAGATGAGGGTTGTGGAGTCTGGTGAAGTGATAGCACGCCCACGATAAATCTCCTGGCTAAGCATTAGGCCGATGAGTTCTTCTGACAGTATAGGGTCGACTCGTGTGTTGACGGAGGTGACGAACGAGTCATATTCGGGAGACAGACCACTGAGTAAGGTAGAGACGAGGTCGGAGTCGGCAACTGAATTAGCCACTGCCGCCAGGTTGTCCACGATGGACTTGACAGACTGGATGTACTCTGACATAGAAGAGGTGCCCATCTTGACGGTGTGCAGCTGATATTTGAGTTGCTGCACTCTAGCTCTGGAGGGTGACGCAAAGATTCGCTCCAGAGAGCACCACACATCACGAGATGTGGTGAGGCCAACGACATGAGCAAGAACAGCCTCAGTGAGCGAAGAGATAAGCCAACATAAGAGTATCTGATCAAGCTTGATCCAGCGAGTGTATTCTGGATTGATAGTAGGCTGAGCATCCTTCTCGGTAGAAGGAAGGAACCGGACCGGACATAGAGAGGTTCCGTCGATGAGGCCTTCGAGATCGTGGAGCTTGAGAAGAGGAAGGAACTGGGAACGCCACATCAGTAGTTTTCCTTGTCGAGTTTGACATTTAGAAAGTGAATGATGTTGGGATTGGGAGTAACCATGGATGCAAGTGTTTGGATGGAGGTGAGGAATGATGAAGAGGAAATACTCGACATGGTACAGGAGTTGCTCTGATACCAAGATAAAGAATAAGAAGAAGACTTATTTGTGTAAAGATAAGAGACCATTAGTTATGGTCTTGGTTGTATTTATATACACATATTGGTCACATGTTTACATTGATTTAGGAGAAATAATAGGAAAATATTGACTGAGAGAAAGAATGAGAAACACATGGTGCATGAATCCATGAGTCCCATGTGTTCCTATAATCAATGAGAGATTTTAGGATCTGATTGATTTCATGAGGGGTGTCTTTCACATGGATCACGTGTTGCCATTGATATCTCTAACATCAACCAACATCATTATATTTCAACCAAAGAAGAATAGATCGATTTCTCTTTTTGTCAAAGGTTTTTTTTGCAATGAAAAATAATATTTTTCTTTACATGCCATTTACACAAGAAATGACGAGAGGTGGAAATATTCTCTCTACAGCATTCATCAACGCTAAATTTCTGTCAGTTACAACAATAAATGACATCAAGCGACTATGTAGTATGCATTTCAGATTATTCAAGCACAACTGAAGTTGTCTTCCCATTCCGCTTCCAAATATGCAAAGCAACTAAAAAGCCATATCAGTGCTTGTAACTCCAACAATCTCCATCAATGGTAATCGATAGATATTGGTTTTGTTTGTGCATTCTATTATAAGTAACACTCAGAAAAATGCATGCAACAACTCAATGCTAGCCGGGTGAGCCCAAAGAATATCTTTCATAGTGTCAGTATCGTGACAACTTCTATGAACCTCAATATATGTGTGTTCTGCAATCTTGTTCCTAAGTTACTATATTTGTTATCTTTTTGCATCTTCCACAACTTTAAATTTTTCTTGTATTTTAGACTGTCTTCATTGTGCTGACATTAAGTTTATTTTTTTTGTTTCACTGTATAAAAAATATCTCTTGGCTGAACAATGCTCTTAGAAATCTCCATGACCAATCTCTCTTCTTCAGATAATCTACCAAAAAATGTCCTTCTAAATGTTCTGAGGCCTCATGGACACCACATGCAACCAAAAGCATCTACTGCTCTTCGTTGGACAACTCCTTGCCTTTTAGTAGGAACGGACAATCATATTTTTTTTTTGTACCAATACTTTTTAATTGTGGTTGCTTGAGTGTATCTTCCACATTAAACTTTACTTTTTTTTACCTCTGTAACTTTCACTACGCTCACAATTAAGAAATACTCTTCTTTTCTTTCCATTTCTTGGAGCATCATATTTCTCAATAATGATCATAAAGTCACGTGACTTACCAACTTATCGAACCCATTTGATTAATGCTTCATGACTTTGAAAAATCTCATACGTGGTGAAGTATGTGCTATAATCAATTATCAACTTAGTAGTGGTATTGCTACAATGGATAGAGGTCGTTCGTGTATCACCAAAAAAGAAAAAAAAAACCATTAAGTTGTATCTGTATTTGTTCGGTTCTGAGGAACCGAACATAACAACTTTGTCCAGTCAACATTGACCGAACAAGTTTCGGTCAAATAAGACTGAACAGAAGAAACTTGTATAGTATGTGTTGACCGAACAATTTCTTCTATGTTCGGTTATTTCTGGCTGAAAAGTGTTTAAAAGTTTGGCCTTTGTTGGCCGAAATGTGATGAACAATGATTAAAAAAAAAATTAAAAATGCGATTTTACATAATGAAAGTAAAAAAGAATATAAACGGTTAAAAAAATTTCTTATTATTGTTGTGATGCTCCCAAGTGATTAATTGCTTAAGCAATGTGTTTGAAATTTAGGGTTTAAGGGAGATGTACTTTGTTGAGATTTTTTAATCAATGAGGAGGCGTCTTAATCAATAAAAAGGATTAATTTATGATGGGTGGTGTCTTAATCATTGAAGAGTATATTACTCCACGTGGAGTGTTAAGGTTTGTAATTTTATTTAAAGTAATTTTAACGATATTTTAGTATTTTTATTTATTTAGAGGTGTTTTACAAATTTTGATGAATGCGTTGATCAAATTGGTTGCCAATATCATGCGTGCAGATGGGCCGGCCGCGGCCCATTTCTAATCCAAAAAACAAACCCTATAAACAGCGACGGGGGGCGAGAGGGGACGGAGGTTGAGTTTGTATCGGTTAGGGATTCTGGTGAGGAGGAGCTTAGAGAGGGAGGGGAATCTGATCTCCTTCATGTGATCTCATCATCTCCAGTAAGTTATTATGGTTCTTTATTTACTATATATATAATAAGGGTTAGATCAGATCGATCGCTCTAGTTAGGGTTATTTGACGATCGATCGATCGATTGTTTGGTGGAGATCAGTAATTTATTTTATTCTAATTTAATCTTGTGGGAAAGGGAAACAGAAAACAAAAATTGGTGTGGTTTATTGGAGAGATGGGATGTTCATGCGAGGAGTTGTGCTGGGAGACGACGGTGAAGGTAGGGGGTCCAGCTCTGAAGATCAGTGAAGGGACGATGAGGATTGGGCCACCACAGACGCCGGAGGGGATCAAGCAAGAGGCGGAAGCCGATGGAATCCTCGGCGATTACCTCGCGGAGGCAGCGCATATCGCTTTCAGGGCGGGATTGAACGTGTCCAACAAAACACGGAGATCCGGAGCGCGGGGAACCGCGCGGTGCAGATTATCTTGCCCAGAAACCTCAACGGAGACCCGGACCTCACCGGAGACCTCGTTGGCCACGTTGAATCCATTGTGGACACGGTCAAGCACTGCCATTGGCTCGCCAAAGAAAAGAGTCTTACTGAGAGCAGCAGCAGTACCGCAGCAGCTGATGCCTTTAAGATCACTGCCCTTGTGGCTGCGCTCGCAGCCGCTTACCCTGCTGACCGCCACTTTCATGTGCTGGATCCTCTCTGGTTTGGTATGGTCGAGAACAACGGAAAGGTCCTGGCTTCCTTCCTGTTTCTCTTCTCCTCTATAATCAATCTCACACGTCCCATATATGCGAGATATTACTCTGATCTAGTGCTGGGCAAATTGTTCCGGTTGGTCCTCAGGCAGCGGCAGCCGGGGCCAGGGTCGGGCTCGGCAGTTCCAACCATATTGACGGCTGTCAGAGGGTGTTTCGACATCCTGGGCCCCGAGATGGAGTGGATCGTTCCGGCTTTCATGGGATCCTTCTGGGCCAAGGAGGGTGCCTCCCTCCTGTTGCAGTCGTCTACCCACCACAAGCAGCAGCTTGTTGATCTCACTGTCCTCATTGCAAAAAGGATAGGCCTTTCTGCTCTCTTGGACATTATAACCAGAAAGGTCCATGGCGTACCCCAATCTTACTTGCTTATGATGATGAAGCTAGTTCAAAAGGCTGTCGATGATGCCGCTGCAGCCGTGGATGGTTCCACTGATGCTGATGTCTGCTTCGAGGAGCTTCTACTTGAGATGGACCATCTGTTCGTCCTTGTCTAAATTCTATGCTCAGCTTATTTTTATTTCAGTTGTGTCCTTTTTATTTATTTCTTCCTTTTCTTTTTCCTCATGTCCTGTTTAAATACCTTGGATCAAAACACAGGTTAACTTATTTTTGCTTGATTTGGTCGGTTTACTTTAATGCCAGTGCTTGCCATCTAGCCTTCTTTCTATTGTTTTTGAGTTTAATCTGCTGCCTAGTTTTTTTTTTATTTTTTGAAGCACTTCCTTGGTTTTTAATTTTACCAAGTTTTGGTGCTGAAGAACTCCCCCAGCTTTATTGCATCTGCTGAAATATCTATTCCTTCATTTTTTTTTCCCCTGCAATCATAGACACAAGCTCTGTTAGACAAATAATTAACAAATGCAAGCACTCTGTGATATACTTCACAAAACTTGTGAGAGGTCTCACTAGTCACATGGATATGCCAGTGTCATATACTACTGGGAGTCTGACATCCAAATAAAAGAATGACTGTGTGTGTGTGTGTGCGTGTTTATTTATTCCTCTCTCTCTCTCTCTCTCTCTCTCTCTCTCTCTCTCTCTCTCTCTCTCTCTCTCTCTCTCTCTCTCTGCGTGCACGCGCATGCGCACAAGTTTTCCTGGCAGGATTGTGTTTATGGCATACATACGTCTGGGTGTTGGACATCCATTGTTGTATGTGGAAAATTTCCCGGTTGGATAGTTGCATACACAGTTGAGTGTTGGACATACAGATAAGAATCACACGACTTTGTGCTTGCCTGTGTTTGCTGCTTTGTTTCTATCTGCCTGCCATGTGTGGATGTAGATGTCAACATATTTTCTAGTTTTCCAGGTTGGATTTTGTTTGGCATACATTGCTGGATGTTGGAAATCTAGATAGGACACAATTGTGTGCATGCATGTGTTTGTTTCTTCATTTATATCTATGTATCAGTGATATGTGTGTGCATGCTTGCCCTTCATACATATAAAACATATGGCTTAGATCATCTATTTCCTACATTCTTGGTAGGAGTTTGCATCAAATAGTTTGCATGTCTCTGTGGGGGGCTCAGGACGGTAAGGTGAACGGTATATGATGTGTGAAACATGGTTGGAAAACAACTAAATTCTCCCACAACCAACCCCGCCAGACTTGTGTGTGCTACTGCACTGGATCCTATATAATGTTCTCAACTTCAACGTTCAAGGGACTACCTTCTCCTGGGGGTAGTCCTACTACTACTCGTAGGCCTGTGACAGTGTCGGTCTTTGTTCCTTGCCTGTAGTCCTCTAGCTACTTGTACGCTTGGGGAAGTGTCGGTCTTTGTTAGCCATCAACAAGCATTTCTAATATTTTTTTATGCACTCTTCTTTTATGTTGCCAACCCTGAAAAATAGGGATAACAGCTTTGTCGTTGTTGCTGTGCTTTCACCCACCCACCCATGCACAAATTCATTGTCCCATGATTCACCTTCATCTTCTTCTTTGTTTCATCTTTTCTTTATTTCTTCACTTTGTTTTTAATTATCCTTTCTTCTTTCTTTCATCTTCATCATCTTTCCTATTCTGTGTGATTTACATCACAACTGTTCCTGATGATTAGCATGACAGTTATGGTCGTAAAACATCATGGTTCTCCATCTTGATCATTAAGGCCACTTTAGTAGCTGTCTAGGGGCCTAGGCAGCGGCGTAAGTGGTTGACTGTTCTTACTGCTTCTCTCTATCTTTCCCACATCCAACATTTTATGCATGTAAGATGGACTTTTTTTTGGTGTCTGTAGCTGCAGCTTTGCTCTTGAAGACTTGATCTTTTTTTCCGTTAAAAACTTAGAGAAGAAGGGGAAAAATTTTGTAGACCGGATTTATGAAGTTTCTTGTCCCTGGTTTTGGAAGCAGAATCAAGAACTTTGAATTGTGATTCAAGATTGGCAATTCTGTTAGATTATGGTGCCCCTATAACTTGATAGAAATGTCCAGCGCATTTATTTACTTATGGTCGTACTTTTGACCCATTTTTACTTCAAAGTCATAACAGTTTGACCTTTTGCGAGTCATGATTGGATAAAGTGACAGAGTGAACATGTCTTGACGAAGAATCTATATGCGTCAGTGTCACTTGGAGCTGATTTCTTGATTGCACTTGAAATTTGATGACATTCATAAATCTTTTTATTTCCTTCATTTATCTATTAATTTTTGAGAAGAGGCCATAGTCTTAAGCAGTCTTATTTAACTCTTAAGTTTACTAAGTCATATGTATTATGCATATCACTCTTTCCGTCTATAGTGTGCATGCCTTGTGAACTTTTCTTCTACAGGATCCTTTGGGTTTTGAAATTAATGATGTTGTCCGGAAGGGAATACATTGAATGAATAAAGTTTTCTAAAAGACGAGTTGGACGGTAAGAATACCATTCAAGAA
>JAVJIF010024734.1:0-59882 GCA_038442645.1 Agave tequilana | reverse complement strand
AAGTAATTCTTTCATTCTTGAAAGTATTTTCCCCCACTCTGAGCTTTCTTTCACCCCAGTGTCTCAGTTGCCTCTTCTATTTCTTCTTTGCTGTCCTTTTTCCGCCCTTTTAAATCTTTCAAGAATGCCCACAAGGAGCAGCTCTGATGGCCCATTGCTGAGTGACATGTAACATGACAGGGAGCTGAGGACAAATAGTTTAGTTACTTAGTAAATTAAATATGGATGACTTTCATTTTGGATCTTTAATAATTAATACTCTTAATGCATTGTAAATTGTATGTGAATTTTCGATGCAAATGTTCTAGATATTTTATTAAAATTTCCCTTTTGTTTTTTCTATATATTAGTCATTTATTGTTTTTTAATGTTAAAACCGCCTTACTGTTTTCTGCCACTTAACTGTCTGAAGCTTGAATTGTGACTGTCCACTTGATTCTGCTTCTGCTTTTCTATACCTTGTTCACCGTTTGATGTAAGCCGTTTGAATTAAGTTGTTTAGTTTGAGCTAGGTAACCAAATTTGTTGACGGTGTCACATGTTAATGGAATCGTGAGGATTTAATTAACAGTTGATTGGACTTGTTTAGCCTTCTCAATTGATCGTGCGATTTATGATTTGTGTGACATGGACATGAAGTTTAGACACATTAAATTATAAACTATAGATATAGGGTGTGGAAGGTATATCATATATGGCATGCTCTATGGCGACTCTGTAGGAAATTATTAAAATATGAAATATGCAAGTTCTCTCAAACTAGTTGTTTAATAGGGTTGGAAATCATTCCTCCAAAAGCCAAATCCTTATTGCCACTATTAATAGCTGTTGCCTAGCTTGCCCAATTTGACACTTGTCACACTTATGAACTAATTATGGACAAGGGTCAAAGTATATCCCAAATCAGAGATTAAGACCCAAATTAGTGGACTGAAGCCTCTAAACAAGTTTTTTTTTAATCATCTTTTTTAATAATGAGAGTCTATTGAACTAGTTGAACATGTTAAACTAAGTTTACTTAGATGCTAGGACTTATATTTAACTCTTTCTATTTTAGCATCCATTTTGATCAAATTAGTCATAGAAAAAGAGTAACACTACTATTTGAAAGAAAATCTAGAAATTCACAACCTGATCCAAAAAGCCAGATATATCTGCATAACAACAAATGAAGACAACCTAGATGCTACTCTGTATATTTGTACATTTGTCATACTTTAAAAGACAAGCATCGAGTTCCTTTTTTAAGTATACAAGTAGTTTTAAATTAGATACTTATAAGATAAATTCTGGAACTGTTGTAGCTTAACCACATCTCCTTTGGAACTTGAATTGTAAAATAGCTTGATTATCAAGAGTTAGTTTTTGCTCATTAAAGTTAAATTATGTTTCTGTATTAGTGTTTTTGTTTGCATGTGATTTATTTCCCGAATAACACCAAGAAATGGATGATTTATGAAATTATGATTGAACTTGGTTTCGTAAATTTAGGATATTATCTTGTTTTTTTTTGAAAATTTTGCCACTTCAAGGTGAATTCTTGAGATTCAATACTTGATTATTTATTTACGAGCGATTGAAATATCTGCTTCATTTGTGTCATGTATCATATAACTGGTAGCATGGTTTCCCAGCTTACCATTCCCTAGAGCTGTAGCGAGGATTTATGGTTCGATTTCACTAAGGGACTTGTTGGGATGTTATGCTTAAGATAGAGTTTTCCTTTATTAAGCTCTTAAACAGACTTGCCTTGATAGTTTTCCTTCTTAGTTTTTTTGTTAACTTGTCAAAAGTCTGGAACTTTGGTAATGCCACTAAATTTGTTGAAACTAAGATGGTTGTACTATTCATATTAGTGGTTGTCATTCATTTTTTGTACCCAAGAAAAAAATTAATAGCAATATTTTTCTAGAAACTTTGAATCAAACTGCTATCTACAGGCTTTGTACTGTATCTAACTATTGTTTCAGTGGAATTGTGCATGACACTCTTGTTAAAATAAGCTGAGAAAAACACAAGTTACTTGTCTATGGACAAGTTTCAATACCTGGAAGAATCACTTGTAAACATTTTTTGAAGGTTCTTATCAAATTTATTGTCAAGCTATTATGTTCTTCATAAGCTAAATTCTGTTCTGCCATTCAAGAGGTTTATTCTGTCAACTTAATTTCAGACACTTTCAGCCTTCCCATGCTGTAATATCTTGGGAGTGATTTCTTCTTCTTTTTGTTCTGATCAACCAGAAATGAGCATTTAACTTTACATCATTTTTTAATATATATTTCTGGCTAATTCATCTGCTCTTTATAATGAGTTTTCTTTCCATGCAGATCTCTTGACAAAAGACTATAACTTCGACCACAAGTTTACTTTGACGACAATAAGTAATGCTGGACTGGTAGGAATCAATTTTGTTGCTTTTAGGTGAACATGATGGTTTCTCATGATGATCATCATTGTACCTATTATTTATCTTTCATTTGTTATCTATTTATTGGGCATTTTAAAGTATTTTATTGCTTCAGAGAACTGAAAATGTATCCGCGCAGCTTCAGGTTTTGTTTGTTAGGGCCAAAATGTAGAAGTGGGGGACATTTCAGTCAATATTTAAAAAACGATAATATAATGATACTTTTTTCCTTTGTTATGTTAATATAGGTTATAATGTAACACATAACGTAGGTTACGTGATTTAATATTTATTTAATAAAAATAAATATATATACTATATTTAAGAATTTATATAAATAGAAAAATAATTTTAAAAAAATCTAAAAAATATTAAATAATATATACCACATTTAGCAAGTCTCACAACAAATTTTAGTAAGTATCACAATAATTTTTCACATTCACAAGTTTTAATAAGTTCGAAAATATAACAAATTTCATAATAAGTTCGCAAATATAGCAAACTATAACAAGCGTACTAATTAAATTATAACAAGTATGATAACAAGCATGATAATTTTTAGCAATTATCTTTTGATAATATTATCTCAGCCAATATTTTTAGCAATTATCTCTCTCTACCCTCTATGTCTAGATATTTCACTCTCTCTTCTTTCTCCCCCCTCTGATCTCTTTCTGCTCTCTCCTTTCCGATCTCCCTCTGCTCTCTTCAGATCTCTCTCCCCCCTCCCTCCCTCCCTCCTTCCCTCCTGTGAGAGCAGAGAGAGACCGGGGGGGATAGCAGAGAGAAGAGAGAGCTTACATGTGCTTAGAGACAACGCCGACGAAAACCCGACAGAGAACCACCACTTGGAGACGACGCTGACGAGAACCACTACGTGAAACCACCGCTTGGAGACGATGCCGGCGAGAACCACCACGACAGAGAACCACCAAAGGTAGGTCTTATTCTTCTTTCTTCTTCTTGGCGCCGTCGACGAGGTTGCAGAGACGGCGGCGAGGTTTGCAGCGAGGATTTTTTTTGACCCTAGATCGAGTGAATTTGGGGGTTTTTTTATAAAAAATCGACTTGCGTTACGGTGCATTACGTTAATAACATAACGTAACGAACGTTACGGGCAAAATAACCATAACTATGAAACATTACGTTTTTAGCCCTGTTACGTAACGATTGGTCGGCATTAGGTTATATAACGAGTTATAACGAGTTATATAATGGGTTTTTTAGAACACTGATTTCAATATAAGGTACAAAAAGAGGAAAAGGTTTTGTTTTATATCCGCAATTAGCTTAGTTTAATACCAGACCCCTGACAATAAAGATGTTTACTAAGTCTCTCACATATGGGTCTTAACTAATTGGGATTCTCTGTTGCATCATCCATCTTTAGCTGTGAAGGAAGTCTGGATGTTAAATGACCAAAAACCCAACCACAAACATTCTTCCTTCTTACATTTTTGATGTTTTATATGTTTCCTACTTGTTTCTTTAGGTGCACAACAAAATGAACTTTGCAAGTGTTATTGTAGCATATTGGTAAAACCTCTTCGCACTGGGGAAGAGATTTGGAGTTCAAATCCTACTTGCACCAGGCTACAAGCTATATTTTTTATTAAAAAATGAACTTTCTAGCTTCCATTACTTTTAATCAAAGCTGCAGGATTTATAGAGTGAAAAGTTTGAAAACTTTGCCATGGCAATGCATATTGGGCCTTTCTGATCAGATTTTCAGGTAACGAGCCTGAAACTCACCATGAAGCATGTTTTGACTAATTTGGGAGAGGCTTGGACTTTGCTCATGGAAAATGATGAAGGGTTGAAGCTCTAGATAGATCAGTTGGAACAGAACTTAATAGAAAAAAAGAACAAAGGAGTATTGTTTGAGAGGCACTAATAACGTAGCCAGATTAATTTGACAGAAATTATGAATAGAAAGATTTTTTTTTTTTTTTTGAGAGAGGAATGGAGGGACTTACCTCATTCATCTCTTTAACCCTGCGCTGATGCTATTCTTATGCTTGGACCTTTTCTTTATGGCATAAGAAATCTGGGATCCAAACTGTTCCAAATGTGATATTGGGTTGGTGATTTAGGGTTTCAAATAGGTATTGTTTTGGTTGAATATCCAAATGAACCTGGTCAGTACACATACTCTAAATGAATGGTATTCTATGGGTTTTGGGCTTGAGTGCAAGTGAAATCTGGGTGCATTCGATATCTAATTCAATGACCAGTAGAATATAGCTTTTTGTGGATTTGGGCATTACATGAACTTTTTCTAGGAGAATCCAAATCTAAGTTGAAACTGATTCTATACAATACCTAATAACCTGTTAGGGTTAGTCTATACAAAGCTGGGGCCTTAAATGTGTTTGGTTTCTGTCTTGCCGAGTTTGATCACCAAAAGTTATGCACTGGTTATCCCTTAATGGTTTTATACAAAAAAAAATATACTAAAAAATTTAATAAGAACAACTTATTATTTGTAAATGTTCTTAGATAGATACAAAATATGGAGGGTCACTAAACAGCTAGAGGGATGTAAACTTTAGGTAATCAATAAATAATACAAGGAACTATTCCACACATGCATGCACATGCGCGCACGCAGCTTGAGTACAAGCACTTCTTATTCACCCCTAAAAATGGGAGTTCACAAGATCTTCTTATACAAAGCTCTGTCGTTTCTAAAGCACTTCTAGTTGTTTTCCCATATATTTAAAATGAGTTGAAGATCTCATTATGACATTTCCAGTATATTGGCTCATGCAGTTTTGCCACGTAAACTAATCTACATACCTAAGCATCATCTCTTCACATATCTTTGATCAGAAAACTAAGAGTTTTTTGTCCTAAAGGGCCTTTATAAAATTTACATTTCTAGGGCACTTAAAGTATGAATATTTTGCCAACAAATTTGTGGAATAGTTTACACTGCATATATATTTTTAAAAATCATCGAATTAAATCACAACTATAGTTACCAAAGTGGGATACAACAAAAAACACAAAAATAAATAGTTGCATTTAGAACAAGATCTAAGCAAAAACGTAACGTATTTAGAAATACATCAAAATAGTGGAAACATCAAAAATCGGAGAGTTAGTAAATTGTGCGTGAAACAGTTTACTTCTTAATAGATGGATGTAAAACGGCACAAATGAGATCTAAGCAAAAATCGATGTACTTAAAAATACAGCAAAAATAATGGAAACATAAAAAAAAGAGTTAGTAAATTGTTTAAACCAGTTTCTTATTAAAGGACAGATGTAAGAAAAAAAACACAATATATATGTTAAAAGTTATGTGTAGACATTTAATTTGCTCTCATATACAGATATGCTATAGAAGTATTATTTAATATTAACAATAGGAATTATAAATTTGTGCGTAATTTAGATCGTTCCGGATGGCTTGATGAGTAATTGGTTTAATAACAAAGTTCTATGCCTAAAGTTCATCTAAAGTTCAAAAAAAAAATATTAATGATTTACTACAGACTAAAGTATTTATTTTCAGAAAAATGTAAAAAAGAGGTTTTAAAACATTTTGCCAAAGTTTTTTTTTTTTGCCTCTTTTCCTTTTGAAACGTCATAGGCATGTAAAAGAGTTCTTTTTTATTTTTTATTAAAACAGAGTTTTATACAGAGTTTTGCTAACTATGATATCAATTCTTTTCGATAAACTGTTCTCTATCCTTCATAAAGTTTAAAGTGGATTTACTTTCCAGAAGGAAAAGAATAAAATATAAAGTGGATATGATTAAGCAGATATTGCATCAAAACATTTGAATCATACATTGAAATGGCAGATCAGTCATGATGGTAATAACCATCATTTTGCTCAAATGGTGTGATTTGGTGTGGCTACGTTATCTAACATATTTTTCCATACATGATATGCAGGGGATTACAGCCACTGGGGTGAAATTGGATGAGCTATTTTTTGGTGATATAGGAACACAGTACAAAAGTGGTAGAACTACAGTGGATGTCAAAGTTGATACCAATTCTAAGGTAATAAGTTTTCCTCTTTGTGATTCGATTTTAATGACTCATATGAATGATCCTGTACTTCCATGCATCCATTTTTACCATTAGGCATTTGTTGTGCCTTCCTCAGGGTCACCCATGAATCCCTTTGACACCATATATTTCTCATGATACATGTAGCAATTTTGTCTTTAAATGTCTACTTCATTCATAATGTTTGTTGTCTTGCAAACTTGAGAGCTAATTCTCTTCTTGACAGGTGTCAACTACAGTTACCATTAATGAGATTGTTAATGGCATGAAGGCTTCGCTCAGTTTTAAGATACCTGATCAGAAGTCTGGAAAAGTAAGTAAATAATTTGATTTTTGAGATAATCTAGATAAGCAAACTAATATGTGCCTATAACACTCCTGGTTGTACTTAACTTGGAAGCAGATGAATTAAGATTGACCTATTTTTAATTGTTTTTTAAATATTCTATTTCAGTACTGCCCATCATTTCCATTGCTTCTTCGGGAATGCAGTTATCTTTATGAAAATCAGAAATGTGAATCTTATGGTTGCTTTTGCTACTGGGGTGCATACTGATCTAATCTCTCTGAGTCAATATGTCAAATCTTTAGCTCGATACTCTTCTGGATCGAACAGTTATATTGATGGTTTTTAATGTGCAATGCATATTAGATGGATCACCTTTTCATAATAAAGAAACTTTTCAGAAAGAATAATGGTGACTACTTCTGTTTCTTTGGACTGAAATTGAGCTAGGCCAGCTGAATTAGATCTGGCCTTAATTTACATTCCGACTAACTAAAACCATTCACAAGTTCTGATTGGTTTGGATTGTACCCATTCAGGAATGATTTGACTTGGCAATTATGTGGGTCTTAATAAGATTTTGGAGGATGACATCTGTTGGTTAGTCAGATGAGGCATAGACACGGCAAGTTGGTTTGTTGGTCTTTGCAGTGGAATCCAATATTTCACTGTGTTAAAGTATATACACAATTTGATGATTGTTTGATTAGGTTAGATCTGAGTAATGTCATTTGCACCTTTCTTGAAACTCAAAAGGGTGTGGCAATGTGCAGTGCTTGATGTGCCTTATTTGCAGATTGTTATTAGTCTTCATCTCTTTCCTTCTGTCACGGTCATGGCCTTATATTTTAATGGTTGAGCTGGAAAGGCAGAACTTTTTCTGTGCATGTATTTGTAGTTCTGCTGGTCTGGACGTGCTGCAAGCATACCCTTCTTGTCATTATCTTAGCCACATATTTTCCAAATGGAAGCTTGTGCTTCTCATTCATTCTTGACTTAGTTTTGCGACGGATGCTATACTACTGTTATTTTGACCACAGAATTTCAATCCAACTGGTGAACCTGGTTTTTGGGAGTTCTAGCTTTCTATATAAGTAATCAGCATTATAGGCCTGCTACCATCAGTCTTCAAGATTGGCATCAAGTATATTTTATTGCTTCTCATTTGTTTTGTATTTTCTATTTGACAAGTCACAGGAAAAGTTCTATTCTTGCCATATCAGTATTTGCATCCTTTTTTTGCATTTTTTTAAAAGCTTGATAGCTACAGCACACGAATTCTTGCTTTATTGGATATTCTATTATCCATTTTGAGAATATTGCAAATTATTTCTTTATGTGTTAGTGGGATGACCCGCTAACTAAATTAGAGACACATTCTTACCGACTTTCATTTCCATATCTTAATATGTGATGAGTGTACTATGAATATCATTTTAAGAAAACTCACCAGCATTTCTTATGATGCCTTCGGTGTACGGTAGATTTTTTTTTTTTTGTTGTGACATTTACTCTAACTTTGTAGAAATACTTTTCTGATAATTGTCTGTTCTTCGTCTTTCAGCTTGATATGCACTACCTTAATAACCATGCAGCTGTTAGCTCTAGCATTGGTTTGACACCTGCCCCTTTGCTGGAGTTTTCAGCGGCAGTTGGCACCAAGGAACTTAGCGTTGGTGGTGAGATTGGGTTTGATAGTGCTTCTGCATCTTTCACTAAATACAATGCAGGGATAGGCTTGAATAAACCTGACTTCTCTGCTGCGCTAATGCTGTGAGTGCTTATTTGTTACTCTATTTATTTATCTATATATTCTTTTCCTACTGAGATGACTGCAGCCTTCTTGTGTTCATTCATTGTTCGAAGTCTTGTATTGATGGCTTGTATATCTTGTTGCTTATGTAATGTCCTAATCTTTATTTGGGTTGAGAATGATGGGATTATGTCAGATTAAAATCCATGTGTGAAGAATTAAAATAACCTCCAATTTATCCTTTTGAATATGCTGAACTGCAGCCTCCAGCTTTACATGGTAAGCGCGTGCGCGCACACAAAAGTAACAAATAAAGGGTAGAGTTATAATACACATAGGTGTAACTAAGTTACACACTATTTTTAACCACAAAAAAAATTGCATGGTAGTGAGATACAAACAAAAATTAATGTGAGTGGTCCCCACAAGATATTTAAAAAATGTCTTTTGTGTGGTGGAAAGAGGTGTGTGTAACTTGGAGGCTATTTGTTTGGACGTAAAAGCCATAAAAACCGTAATTCGTAAATGATTTACAACTGTTTGTTTGGATCGTAATTCGTAAAAGACATATGCAACCCAATCGTCACTCACTTACAACCCACTCAGTTAATTTTGTGGTCATGCAAATTTGTATTTTTTTATGTTAATATTAATTTTTTTTAATATTTAGCATTTTTAGTATTTATTTGCAATATTAAAAAATTTTAAATCACCAAATAGTTAGTTTTGTAGTCAACTTTTCTACTTACGACTTACACATTACGATAATTAAACACCGTAAAACACAATACACTTTCCCACTTATAACTTTTTATTACCAACCAAACATTATAAAACTTACATGCATGTGACTCATTTACAACTGAAAAGAATTTACCAATTACGCGTTATGAATTACGGTCAATTATGACAACCAAACAGACTCTTCGTTACACCTATGTGTGTTGTAACTCTACCCACCAAGCATCCATTCTAGTTAATTAGAAACCAATACAGAGAACACCGATAAAGAAAAGATGTGTTTGTTCCATCTTATCCATCGTAACTTCGTTTCACAATTAGTTAAATGCATCGACATAATCTTCTGTTATTTTTGTTCTTTTAAGTTTTCTTTATAATCTGTTCTGATTAAAGAGAGAGAGAGAGAGATATTCCTCCCAACAAATAATAGAAATTTGTTTGTTTTTCCTTTACCAATATTGAATATTGTTAACCAGCTTATCAATTTCTCAGGGACGGTGTAATTTGCCCTTTAGTAAAATTTGTTTCTTTATTTCCTCTGTATCCTGGTAACTGTACTTTTTTTTAATTGTATTGGAAACTTATAATCAGCATGCTTCGTGTTATTTAGGGCTGACAAGGGAGAAACCTTGAAAGCTTCTTACATTCACTTGGTGAATCCGATCAGTGGACACTCAGTAGCTGCTGAAGTGGTTCATAGGTTCAAGACGCTCGAGAACAGCTTTACGATTGGCAGTTCTCACATACTTGATCCTACAACGATGGTGAAGACAAGGTTCAGCAACAGCGGCAAGGTTGGAGTCCTCTGTCAGCATGAATGGAGGCCGAAATCTCTGGTAACGCTTTCAGCTGAGTATGACCCCAAGGCACTTAGCGCGCCCTCAAGGGTGGGCCTCGGGTTGGTCCTCAAACCTTGACAAGATCAGGCCGGGCTGCTCTGCTCTGACGAGCACATGGTTTAGGTCTTGAAATCTCCCTGTAATTTTTGTTCCCTTTCAGAATTAGTTCTTTGATGTTATTCAACTTATACATGGGGGGTTGGAGTTATCATAAAGATACACACTATGGTTCAGTATCCAAACTGTATTTTGTTGGAAATTCATCACAATGAGAAGTTCATACTACATTGTTTCTTTCATTCGAGTAGTGATGGTGGCAGCTTTGTTGAAAAAGAGGCATAAATTCAGTCTAGTTTTTCTTTTTCTTGCTTGTAGACAGACAGACACAGAGATTGCAATTGTATTTGTCGCGAAGAAGCATGAGCTACGATGTACTGAAATCCCAGGTTGGTAGATGAAAATGGGACTACAGCTACCTGCTGTTATTGTCAGTATGAAGAAAGGTGGTGGTCATGAAATATGCTTTTGTATTGTAGAGGTTTTTCATCTCTTGAAGGGATTCGGTTTTTGTGTGTGAGCCACATACACATATAATAATAGAGCTTATCTGGCGTTGACACGTGAATTGAAACTCTTATAATCTCTTATAATATGCGTGTGAGGTGCACACACATAACATATTATAATAACATTTTATAAGAGGAGGATTATTGTATGTGTGTGACTCACACACATGAACCGAGCCCCTCGAAGAGACATGCAAATGGATTAGAACGGAAGCAAGCAGGTAAAATAATTCTCTTTTCCATAATAAAATGATCCTGTATATTATTTTGTCTTCCAGGAAAATTGGTCGCATTTCACATTTTTGGGACCTAGTGATGTAAACTTTACATTATTATTGTTAAATTATCCAACCAATAATTGTTTGCATCAACCTAATTATTTTCTCTTCACACATTGAATTTCATCACAAATTCACGGCTGTCACTGCAAAGTCTTCTCTCTCCATGGCTCTCCGTCTCCTCTGCCTCCTCGTAGCAATAATCCTCCCCTCAAAAGTTCATTCCCAAACCACCACTCCTCCCCCTCTTCCCATTACGCCCCTCCCCTCCGCCGCCCAGCTCCGGTGGCAGCAGGCGGAGATGGCCCTCTTCCTCCACTTCGGCACCAACACCTTCACCGACCGCGAGTGGGGCACCGGCGACGCCGACCCCTCCGTCTTCGACCCAGCTACCCTCTCCGCCCTCCAGTGGACCCGCGCCGCCGCCGACAACGGGTTCTCGCGCGTCATCCTCACCGCCAAGCACCACGATGGCTTCTGCCTCTGGCCCTCCGCCTACACCAACTACTCCGTGAGATCCCCCCATGGAGGGGCGGCGGGGGTGACGTCGTGGCCGAGCTCGCCGCCGCGGCGGCGGAGGTGGGAGTGGGCGTGGGAGTGTACCTCTCGCCGTGGGACCGCCACGAGCCGAGGTACGGGAAGACGGTGGAGTACAATGAGTTCTACATGGGGCAGATGACTGAGCTGCTCACTCGGTGAGTAAGCAAGTTCTAATTTTCTCTCCACGTTCTAATTTTTTTTCGTTCACTGAATTGTTTGGATGAATTTTGGGATCTGGGTCACATCAAAATTTGATCTTTACTACTTTTTCCCCCCTCATAAGCTTGTGTGCTTTGTGGAATGTGGATTGAAGGGAAATTATGTGCTTGTTATTGCTTAGCTGCTCACTGGGTAGATTATTGTTGATCAATTTGAGGATTTGGATCACATCAAAATTGAACACCTGCCCGCCAAACACCCCCCCCCCCCCACCCCCCCCCCCCCCCCCCCCCCACACAACACCCACACAAACACAAACACACACGCAAAAAAAAAAAAAACAGTTGTTATGACAGTAGCTGGTTCTTTCTTTTGCCTGTTTTGCTTATGTTCTATGTACTAGAGAGTGCTTGGATTAGTTTCTAGTTTAATCGTGGAGTTTTGATTAGAACTGACAATTTTAGAATGTGGATTGTTCTCTCTCAAAAAAAAAAAAAAGGAATTGTAGATCAGAAGACTGAGCTACTCACTGGATAAAGAACTTACTTAAATTTCATCTATAGTTTTTTGAAAGTTTGAAATGTTTGTATGTTAATTTTTGTTGCCGCATCTTGGTCTCGGGTTTTTGATTAGATTTAACTACTAGGTTGGAATCAGGGTTTTGTTAGTATTGGTGAAACGTGCAGGTGGCGAGTGTTTCTTTGATCAAATTTTATCAAACTTTTGGTTAGGTGTAGCGTTGTTGTTTTTGATTGATGGTTGGTTGCTTTGCTACAGTTATGGTGAAATTCAGGAGGTTTGGTTGGATGGTGCAAAGGGTGAGGGAGAGAAGGACATGGATTATTTATTCAATTGCTGGTTTGAGGTCATTCATCAGCTCCAGCCAGGAGCTGTTATTTTCTCTGATGCTGGCCCTGATACCCGATGGGTTGGCGATGAAGCTGGAGTTGCTGGAACCACTTGCTGGTCCCTTTTTAATCAGAGCTCTGTTACAATAGGCCACACTGATGATGAGTGAGTATATATGTCCCTCTTTATTCACCTTATTTTGTTTGGTTAATTGTCAACATAAATATACCACGTGCACGTGATTTAAATGTAGTTCAGGAACAATTAATATTTGATTCTTAAGAGAATTGAAGGTACAACCTATGAGTTCATTCTTGAATCAATCACCACTCTCGGTGAATATGAGAGTTTTGGATAAGAAATGCCTACTTAAATGCTTCAGTAATAATGTCAAGGGCAAGTATTTACCAGTAACCATTCCATTAGTAGAATGCTGTTTTCTTCCTTGCTTTATGCTTACAACATATTGTTTTGCATTGGAATATTTATTTCAGTGATTGATCATTGAATCAAGGATCAACATAGATACACTTCAAGGGTGGAAACTAAAGATGCGTCTGTTCATTTTTCTTTTAGAGGTACTAGGTGTGGAAATTAAAGATTTAATCCTTGTTCTCTTGGAAAAATAATCAAGGTAACAAAAATTGGTTTCACTAGTTTCATTTTGTGTCTATATTTAGGAAACATTGTGGAAAATTTAGTCTCACATGGAAAGGAGAGTTGTCCGCTTTATAGCAGATCTCACTTTAGTCTTTTGGTTGCATTTGTTGGGTTTTTGCTCAAACCTGCCTACCTGCCTCACACCACCTGGATCAACTTTGCTGCAGGTTCAGCATGGTGGGCATGTTCAAGAGTCTATGTTAAAATCTTTTCAGTTTTGTTTTTTGGACTATTTATAAGTTAAATTACATGATTTTTATTATCATTTGAGAAAAAATGTTTTTTGTCATTGTTATTTGTGCAATCATTTACAACTTTTAGAATCATTTGCAATGGTTGTAATAGGTCTCCTATAAAAGGAGAACCTGGTTAATGAGGATAACATACACAAGATTGGAACTGTAAATATCTCACTCTCTCTCAACTGTAAGTATCTCACTCTCTCTCTTTGATACAACTAGTCTGCCGCTTTTTCCCCCCTCTTTTTAGGTATTTTAATATTTCTTTTTTTTTTCCCTGGGCAAACCAAAGCTGGTTCAAGTCAGGTCAATGCAATTTTCGACCCTCTCAATGATCTTATTTGATACTTTTATGATTTTATCATTTGATTTCTATTATTTCAAATGCATTTACCTAGGAGTTTAGAGCAAAGTTTTTTAACAGTTTTTGTGACCTTGTTTTTTAAAAAGATGGTGTATATAAGCACATCTTTCTAAGGGATATATGCATCATATTGAAATAAAATATTAATCAAGAAATGAACTAATCTCTGTTTTCTTTCATACATTTCAATGATTCATCTCCTTTATTCTTATTCTATGTGATACAGTTATAATCGTGGAGGAGATCCACATGGGCGTGATTGGGTCCCGGCTGAGTGTGATGTATCCATCAGACCAGGCTGGTTTTGGCACAAATCAGAGCATCCAAAATCAGCTCTTGTTCTTCTTGACATATATTACAAGTCAGTCGGAAGAAATTGCCTCTTGTTACTAAATGTTCCTCCAAACTCATCGGGTCTCATATCTGATGAAGACCTCAAAGCACTTCAGGAATTTACTGCAATGCGCCGCACAATTTTTTCCCACAATCTGGCTCAGAATGCCATTGTCTACGCGAGCAGTACACGCGGAGGTTCCACTGATCCCCAGTTTGCTCCCGCCAACATATTTGAAGAAGGTATTTATACTTACTGGGCGCCTGAGGAGCACCAAAGTGATTGGGGAATATTTCTAGACTTGGGCAATTTGAAATCATTTAATGTCATGCAAGTACAAGAGCCGATTCAAATGGGGCAGCGTGTTGTTGAGTTCCATGTTGATGTTATAAAGGATGGAGAATGGATGACTCTAATTAGTGGCACGACCATTGGATATAAAAGGTTGCTGCAGTTTCCGATAGTAAAAGCTCAGTTTGTGAGGTTCATTATTGACAAATCTCGTGCTGATCCACTTATTTCGTATATTGGCATCTACGTGGACCCCTTTTCCACAGCACATGATATAACTAGAGCTAGATCGTCCTTCAATGATAGCCAAATAATAGAGCTCGCAACATCCAAACTTTCTGGTAATAAGAGCTCAGCCTCAATTTAATGCTTAATATGGTCTTGATATAGAGAAAGCTTCTTTTCTGGAAACAACAGCCCCCAGTTGTCCGAAGGACGTTGCAAATGATACAAGAATGATAATGCTGCCGACTAAAATCTGCTTTCCAACCAGATAACGGATAGTCCTTCAGATGTACCATTTGTGATTCTTTCTACAATTTCAAGCTTGCTTCAGAGCTTGCGTTTCTTGTTCCTGTCGTTTTTCCTTTTCGAGTGAAGTAAAGAAACTCTGATATCCAGAAAGATCACTCCGCGAGGTTTCACCTTTGTATTTCAAGCTGTAAACATCAGCTTCTGTTGTGTATCTTGTAATTCTGCTACCTTTGACATTCAAAGTTCTATATATGGTATCAATCACCCTGGTTCTCACCAAGGGAATATCTGTGGATCATTGCTTTATGGGCAGTGGATCTTTTCCAGCGATTCCCAAAGCTAATGGAAGCTCAAATTAGCCCTACCTTTTTGCTTATCGGGGTAATTCTCTTGCAAATATTGTGTTGGGTAATTAAATATTTCTTTCATACCTCAGTTGTGAATTTAGCAACTGATGTTGCTGTTGTTGACACTAGGAACAAGTGCTATTATTTCCAGCTTGGAGCTCCAGTCTTGCTGTCAGGACAATCTTGAGAAGCTGTCTGAGTTGTCATGTGATTGATTTTTATATTCAGCATTATTTTTTATGACTAACTCTTTATGTTAATAGTTTATTGTGGATGTCTAATACTTCTATTCACGCCATAATCAACTGATGTATACCTGTTCGAACTTAAAAAATTTGGCACAGGCAGATTTTCTATGTATAATTTAGGAATCCCATTTTCTCCAGTATAGTTCTGACACTGAATTTCCGCCCGGATCTATTGAAGATCTTCAATGTTTTGAGTTTTTGACAGGTGGGAATTTTGACAAGATTTTTTACATTCTCCAAAGGAAAGTTAACATGTGTTATTTTCAGAATACTCATCCTTCTAGTCAGCTACCTGGCAGAGGTCTGGTGGAAGCATTCCTGTTTTAGCTAGCTCGAAACAACTCAATAGCATTATGATTTCTGGTAAGTTTAGGTTCATGCTTTGCTCTCTTTACTTCCGTTTCAAACTTAGCCCATTCACTTTCTTCTCTGCATGCTTCCGAATGTATCAACATTAGCCTAATGAGTTTATATCATCTAATATTTAATCATGCTGTATGTTTTATGTTTTATTTGACTATTTCAAAGCAATACAAGTGATTGTAATCATCGTGCTTATAACGGACTGCTTTTCTTGTTAACATGCATAATCATTGTAATCATTTTATTATTACTGTTATTATGATGATGATGTTAGTTATGATGATGAGGATGATTTTGATATTTTTGCAGTTTACTATTTAGGGTTACCAATAAAATACAGAGTATTCAAAGAGACTATATCTTGGAACCAGAAAGGCAGTATGTACCATTTAGTGCTGATGCTACCTCTAGAAACTGTAAGAGTTCATATCTACTTTTCTTCAGTTATAGAAAGATGACACTATATGATATCATTTGTTCTGATATAATCCTCGAGTGGATATGGTTGCAGTATGATGTGACCCTCCACGTGGATCTACGATGACAAATGACGGATTAAGCAAACCATCAATGACTATTAGCTATGTTGTACGGACGCGGCAATGTTGAAATGGACACGATACGTAGACAAGTGACAAATTCTTAAAAATACAAACGAAACATGTGTCCGACACGCGTGTCGGACACGTTTTGGACACGACAAGGCTCCATGCTACAAGTGTCTGTGCTACATAGACTATTAGTACTTCACATTTATCTTAATAAGAGAATAGATTAAAAAGATTCCTGTTTAGTACCACTGTTGACTTTCTAATGATTGCAAAATTAGGGCTTCAGACTGTTGGTTACTTGTAATTTTAAGGTCATTATACCTTAAAACTGATTTGGAGTTCCTTGCACAACATTTAATTTGTAAATACTGATGCTCATGTCTTTCAACTGTTCCTGCTTAACCAGAAAACACTATTCTTGCTTCCTTCTTGTACCTTTCTGCTTCTGTTGAAAAACATCCTTTAATTTATAATGTCAATTTACTGCGAGTTAATAGTAAAAATAGTGAGTGCACCCAGCTTAAATTGTTCGTAGGCTGATATGGTTGCCAATTTTGTGCTGTCATCCTTATTCAGAACTAGCACCTCGCTTATTTTTTCCCTCTTAACAGTTGTGAATGATACTGAGAGCAACTTTTTAAATCTAATTTTGTCATCCCTATTTTTTTTCTTTCAGTTGTCAGATTGGTTCATGTATTGGCCATCAGAGCAGGCTGGTTTCTGCACTACTCAGCTTTGGTAGACTACGAGTTACTGCTTTTTGTAGATTACGGATCAGTGGGAATCACTAGATTTCTCATGCATTTCAAATTCTGTCATGTAATTTGGTTTCGTAACATAAATGGAAGCAATTCCCAGAATGGTACTTGATTCTGAATCACGTTATCCTGGGAGTTGGAACAAACTACAAGTCCATGAGCTAATGCAAATTGCCGCATGTTATTGATTTCAGATTGAAGTTATGAAAGCGAAGAAATTATAAACAGCGCAATCACTCTGTAGCCATTTTCCATTGTAAAAGCATGTAATGCCTATGTTCTTCACCTCATATTCAACCCCTTCTCCATGTCAGACATGATTTAAGTACTCCTTCAGCGTGCAGACAGTCGGCTGGAAACATTCAAATATCTGCAACTTTATGGCATCATCTATCTTTTTACATGCAGTTACTTAGCTGAAATCTATCCAGGTGCCATGTGACTTGTCTTTGCAGCAATGGATTCGGTTGTGTTTGCTGCCTACTGTGATCAATTTCGGAGGACTGGCGAACAAATTACAAGCAGTTAAACATCGGTTCATCTGTGGTACGCGATTTTACTATACATGAAACCTTTTCATGTCTGTTGCCTGAACCAAAAGGCTTTGAGTTTCACACAGGGCAACTGTTACTGTGCATCTCTCTGGTGGAAAATTTTAGTTGAAAGATTAAAGGTTCAAAGATTTGCTTGCCCATGGTTTGCTGTTGAATCAAGGGCTGGAAAGAATTCTTTTCAAAAAAATGGATCCTTGGGCAATTTTTCTCCAACCCATTGGGGTCTTGGACTCTAGAATCAGACCAGCCCACGTGAAATTTTATGCTTGTTGGTGTTATCCCTCACTCACTTGGCCTTTCTTCATCCACGTTTTTCACCTTTTCTCCCTCCTTTTTCTCTTACCTTCATCTCCTCCTTTCTTTCTTCTCTCTTTATATATTATGTTCTCTCTCAAGCCACACTCCCCAAACCAACCAACAACAATGCTGGCCTCCAGTTCCACTCTCCAACCACACGCCCTCTCTTCTTCTTCACCTCTGCTGCCCAAGCTCCCGAGGACACTGCCGTTGTTTTCACCTTTGCTGAGAAGCAGCACAAGGCCGAGGCCTAATCTTCTTGCTTTCGCTTCGGCTGATGGAGAAACCACCCACAGAGTAATTGAAGAACAGACTGGAACAGGAAAGAGAGGGAATGAAGGAGTTGTTAATATGGGAGAAAGAAGAGAAGAGGAAGATTTGATGGAGAAACGCCACGAGACGTTCTTGTACTCGGTTGCGCCTTATCCTCTTCTTTTCGCCGCAGCTCTCCCCGGAGGTGAGTGAATCTTCTCAGAGGATAATATACTCGTTTCAAGTTTTACATTTGAATCCACTTCATAGATTTCGACATTGAGTAGAACTGTAGAGCATAGATTAATAGTGAACGTTTCACCGTCAGGGAATCAAATAGTTTGAAGAACTGCTCGAGTTGGTAAAGATGCCATTGTCTTCCAATAAACTGCGGAGGGAGTGGAGAGAAGTGAATGTTAATGAAACTTATGCCCTTTGTTTGATTACTGAAAGAAGTTGCCAGGGGAACATATATTCATTAATGCATAAGGAGATTTTTCAGAGGCTTTGCCTGTCTTAAAAACATAGAAGGGAAATTAATTATTTAAACTACTATTTCTGCATATTTTGCTTCTTTAGGGTATCTTCTTCTCTTAGCAATTGATGTATTATGATATGATAATCAAACTACAGTGTAATCTCATACTATGATTTAAGAGGGATTTCTTGAACAATGATTGGAGTTTTGGGCTATTCCTTAATGGCATATTATGTTTTCTGTGTAGGGTATATTTCATCAGTTTCAGTCATAATTCATTTGCACTTGGATAACATATCATGCTGACTGAACTCAATATTAATGGGCTAATTTCCATAAGAATGTGAGTTTGTTACATT
This sequence comes from Agave tequilana, assembly GCA_038442645.1. NCBI lineage: Eukaryota > Viridiplantae > Streptophyta > Magnoliopsida > Asparagales > Asparagaceae > Agave > Agave tequilana. Next base: position 40,863 of record JAVJIF010024734.1, on the reverse strand, counting down.
TCTTGGTTAAACTTTTTGTTATGTTGCAACTCTGAAACTGAATCATATTCATATGGCAGCTTCAACTGTGAGATCTATTTTTGGACCATTCGTTGAGCTCGTGAAGACATGGAATCTACCAGATTGGCTTGTGCATTGGGGACATCCTGGGAACATGGTGATTCATTTTCCATGACTATTTATCTGCATCTTGTTCACTTTCTGAAAAGTGGCTGGCCATCTCATGATGAATGAAAGGGTTTAAAATCCCTAACCCTATAAACAAACATGTAATCAGTATATTGTTTAAGATCCATGGCAGAACCATTAAATTAACCCCACCCCCCCCCCCCCCCCCCCCCCCCCCCCGTACCTTTGAACCCGGTGTGAAACAAACCAATACCTTATAGAAGTACTTAACTTCAAAAGTCCTGCAAGGCACATGGAGTTCATGTTTAAGTTGTTAAAGAAGGCAGGATAACTCATAATCGTACTTCAATCAACAATACTAGCAATATTTTAATCATAAAACAATTAATCAGATAACTCTTACATGTCACGAGTAGTGGAAACTTTTGAATTTCTTTGAACAATTTGCAAGTTGTTCTTTGAATAGTTGTTAATCAAATTTGAATTATACCATCAGTGCTCTTGTGTAGCCAAGGGAATCATTAGTAGCCGATAAGATTCTGTGTCTACCAACTAAATCGGCAAACTTGTAAATGTGATATCTAAATCTTGCTACCTCAGCAGTCGACAAAGTGAAATTGCATGATTATGAATTTTATGAAATAAATCCAGTTTTCAGTAGGAGTATTTCTTAAATTACAAACTCTTCTCCTCACTGAAGATTTATTTCAACCCAATCAAATGGTTCTTATATCATACAAAATTATATCAAGGAATAAATAATTTTCATAAAATGATCAATTCCTGGGAAAGGAATCTCAGAGGAACTATATTATTTGTCCTTCAAACAAAGGTAAATATAGCTGATACATTCAGTTTTCAGTTACAAAATAGCGTAACTTCAATGTATTAGGAGATTTCATGGTTTTTTTTTTATTTACCAACTTTTGTTTGAAGTCACCAAGTTTTTCTTGTTCTAGTTAATTAAATATTTGTTAGGTTCGCTGAATTCCAATCCCATTTAGTTGGCAAATGCTTAAATGATTATGATCCTGACTCTATTTTGGTAAAATTTAATTCTAAAGTTCCATGTTATCAATTAATGCAAATTATGTCCAGAAAAAGGCGATTTATAGATGATTAAACTGAATCTTATTTTATCAAGCACCCTTGAGAATATCACCATTTCTTAGTTGCTGATGGATAAATGGATACATGTTTTTAGGAAAACAATAATGGTATTTGGACTCATTGGCAGACTAGTTACTTAGCTAAGGCAAGCGTCGTGATAACTTCATATCTTCGGCTAATTTCATTTGTTCTTTGATCTTGTAGGCGGTTGTACTGTTTGCGATGGGTGGCTATGGAACATATCTGGGATTCAGGATAAGATTTTCTGATAATGCAGTGAGTTAGTTGCTTGCTTACAAAGTATTACTATGATGATAATATTTGAAATTTGTTTGAATATTTCAGAAGGGTTATGCTCCGCGAACTGAGTAATATGCGTTTATATATGTGTGTCATTTCCTATGTAGGCAAACCTTTGGTTAAGCTAGGATAGATCTGAATATGTCTTTTAGCATGCCCATGTAAAGAAACATACAATTTGATTGGTCGATTGAATTTAATTCAGAGCCCTAACCAGTGTTTTAAGTCCAGTTTTATAACAGTCCTTGCACTGCAGATGGTCCAAAGATCTTTGTTAATATTCAGAATTGAACAAATTAGAAGCTGAATACAACAACAGTTTGCTTGAAGAGGTAACTCTTATAATTTCTGGAATTAGATATGGATGGGATCTTGTGATTCTTCATGTAGAAAGAAAACACAAAATTTCCATTGAGTTTCTTGTTTTCATTTTGTATTGGTTTTCTTCAGATTACAGTAGAAGATTCCTATTACCTTATTAGTTGAAAACCTACAGTGCTTTCGGTCCCAGGAATTCCTGACATCGCGTGGCAGCACATGCGAATACATCTCATGTGTCCCCGTACTCATAGAGACACAAACACTGATTGAACAGACACCTTATCTATGAAGCAAGTTTGCATACACACTCTTTGGATATTAATTAATGCCAGTGGTAATCATTGTAGATCTTTCGCTAATCCACTCCGGTGCTTGTTTTCTGAGCATAGTAAAAACAAATCCATATGATCTTAGTGAATCTGGCGCTTACGTATAATTCTTAGCGACTGTTTTCAATAGCGTTGGTAATTTATCCAAAGCCATACAATGATAAATACAAGGCCCCCAGAGCGTGTATTGAAACAGTAGTTTATGCCAGGAAGTCTTTTGCAACACATAGTTTTCCCACAATATGCATGTGATGACCTATATGCATGTGTTATTCGACTGCTTTTCGTGATGGACGATTTCTTGAACCTATTTCTGAAGGAGGAGAAAGCCATGGCAAAAGACCTTCATCCTAAGCTCCTCGCTGGCATGTTCTTTTTCTTTGCTCTTGGGGCCACTGGAGGAGTAACAGCTTTGCTTACGTCCGACAAGCCCATTTTAGAGAGGTAAAACAGGGCGATATAACTATTTATTGTCATCGGGTACATGATTTCAGCTTACTCTTTCCTATATAACCTGATCTACTAAGATCTTTGCTTGCAGTCCTCATGCCATCACAGGTTTGATTGGCCTTTCTCTCTTGACTGTTCAGACCATTTTGCCAGCCTTGTTTGAGGTAAACAAACTAGTATGATACTCTGATTGATGAGAGATGTAATTTGCAATGTTCATAATCTAACTATGATCTTGCATATGCTATCCAGCATGCATTAACTTCTTCCCATGTTCAGAATTCAGTTTTACTCAAAGTACCATATTTCTGGAGGCTCAATTTGCAGAAGTTGATTCTTCTGCTTATATATCCAGATTATGTTGTTGGCTACAGCGTTTCATTCACACAGGAATTTTCGAAATCGCATCAATTTTGATTTAACTCCTCTTTTATCCTCTTCTTTTCATTTTATAGGGAAATCCAGGACTGAGGACTGTGCACGGGCTACTCGGCAGTAGCATCATGACCCTTTTCCTTGTCCATGCTGCGCTCGGTCTTCAGTTAGGTCTCAGCTTCTGAATTTTGGAGCTGCATCCAGTTCTTTCTCAAAACAGTCTTCAGTTAGGCACTCCCATCTCTTTGCTCGTGCCTAAAATTGTATGTTGTCGACTTGTGCATATGTCTGGATTTTTTGAGAGAGAACAAGTTGTAGCTTGGCGCAAGAGGGATCTAAACCTAGTTCTGTTGTTCTCTTATTCACTGCAATGAGTCTTTTATCACTTGCAACTTGTACAAATGTTTCGGTTAGGCTTCTAAACAATGGGCGTGTTTGTTTCCTGTAATTGGCCCGTAAGTGGTAAAATACAATTGCAGTAAAACCACTTACGGTATTTGTTAGGGTCATAAGTCGTAAATTACACCTGCAGCCTATTTACCGCCTAAATATTTAATTTTGATGTCATATAAATCTCACTTATAGTTTACTTGTAACACAAACAGTTAATTTTGTGGTCATGCAAATCTGTATTGCAAACAGTTAATTGTAATTAAATTAATATTTTATTATTAAAACTCAGCTTCATAATTTAATTCGCAATAATCACCTCTGTTTATAAACCAACCACACCATGTGTCAAGTACAGAAGCGCCCCTCAGCAGCGAAAGACATAAATGTCTACAGTAATCGCTTCGAAAAAAGCACAGTACTTCGAAAATGTGGGCTGCTGGTACATAGAGGATTGTCACCATGATCGCATTCCTCACAGAAAATGTCATGTTTGTGAGTCTTTATTAAGACTGCAAACATGATTGCAGTCCTCATAAAAATATCATATTTCTGAGTTTTTATAGGACTGTGATCATGATCGCAGACCTCTTTATTAGGATTACGATCATCATCGCAATTCTTACAAAAATGTCATGTTTCTGAGTCTTTATAGGACTACAACTAGGACTGTAAATGGTACACGAAAACCCGATAACCCCATCTGATCTTTTACAAACGGATCGGGTTTGGATCTAAAAACTAGACCCGAAATCCTTATCGGGTCGAGTTCGGGTATTACTATTTCAAACCCGAAACCTGATAACATACCCGAAAAGAGAGTGAATGTTATAAAATAGTACTTATCATCATATATTTCACTATATTTAAATTAATAAAATATAAAACGAGAACTTGATCATATTATTATAAAAGCAAAATATATAATTTTTATTTTGCATCTAATAAAATTGAAATACATTTTAAAACATAACTCTCATTGGAATTTTTAATACACCTATTTAAAATCCGAATTCGACCCTAACCCAATAAGAAAGAAGAAATTCTGACCCGAACCCGAGTCCGAATCCGAATTCTTTATCGGGTTCTGGTTCGGATATGACACAGACCCGAACCCGACCCGTTTACACCCTTAACTGCTACCATGGTCGCAACCCTCAAAAAAATTTCTTATTTTTGAATCTTTATTAGGATCGCGATCATGATCACAGTTCTCATAAAAACACAAATTTCTAACCTATAATGACACTGACAATGATCACAGTCCTCATAAAATGCTTTAATTTTCAATTAATAAAAGGAGTGCGATCATAGTCGCAGTCTTCTTATAAAGGACCGCAATCATAGTCACAGTCCTACAGGGGGACTGCGATCATAAGTCGCAATCCTCATATCAACTTCGACATCATCAACAAACTCTCCTTCATCGACATCGAATGATGCCCAATACTTTCCAGATCTAAAAACCACATCGATCACACACACAAACGAAACTCAACACGAGAACGAATAAACGAGATCCGTAAAAGGTCGATCTACGAATAATTCAGGGTCAAAGTGGGGAGAGCAACGCCGAGGGCGATAGGGAAAGGTAAAAGAGAAAATGAAAATATATAAAAAAAGGCGGTATTTGAGAGGAATCAATTTATACTAACGTGAATGAGACTGTAACGAATAAAAATAAAAGGGTGAGTTTTTTTTCCTAATTATGAAAGAAAGTCGGTGGCTATAACAAAATTTTTCATATTTTTAATATTTACATTTTTTAATTTTTTTACAATTTTTAACATTTAATATGTTTAAATCACCAAACAGTTAATTTTGTGGTCAACTTTTCCACTTACGACTTACACATGACCAATCAAACACCGTAAACCACAATATACTTTCCCATTTATAATTTCACATTACCAATCAAACTTTGTAAAACATGCGTAAAACTCACTTACAACTGTAAAAAAATTTTTATCACTTGCGCCTTACAACCGCTTACAGCAGCCAAACTTGCCCAATAAGTCTCTTCTGACCGCATTGCAAGTGCTAGAAACACAATTTAGAAACATATAGTACTTCAAGCAAAAGCCATAACTTCAAAAACAAATTATCTTTCAAAGTAGATCAAGCCAAGTAGCTTCATACAAGAGCTGAGCCAAATCTAACTTAGTCCATTATTTTATCATACTATAAAATCCTGTACACTGCAATATATAAAAGAGCATAACGGATTATTTATATATATAAAAAAAAAAATTTGGTGTGCTTGTATCTACAATGAGATTTCTATCGCATAATCCCAGTATGGAACATCTCCAATCTTATGAAAACATAATAAAACTATACAGTAGTACGTAGCACAAATGGGTTATAACAGATGCTAAACTTGTGTCGTATATCCGCAGACATTTGCCAACATTCCTCAACAAACTCAATTTAACGACAAACTGGTCCTTCATAAACTCCTAGCGGGAAATTGGAAAAGAAAGTACCTAAAAAAATGGACTCCAATTGAATTGTTTCCTGCCAATGCATGCATGTATATTCCACTGACACATCTCATCGACCAGGTAATCCCCAATAGGGCACTAGGGGCCAAGCAATTTCTTCCATCGAGCATAGCCGAGCACGAGCAGGAAGATAATGAAACAGCTCAAGGATGTACCTGCGACAAAGGGCCAAAAGATGTGGTGCACGTCAAACCATGGGCACGGGATGTTCATGGCGAATATCCCTACTATGAGAGTGTTTATAGCTATTGCAAAGGATGCAATGGTCAACAGAAGCTGGAGCTGAATGAGTTCATTTCGCTGGTTGTCAAGTTGGATGTTGACATAATCTTCTGTGTCATCAATATATTCCCTCACCTGGTGATGCACATGACAAAAGAAAATAGCAACCATCATTATTCACTTGATGTGGCTAACATAAATCAGGAAACCCTTGAGAAACTGATATTGTTTCCTTATAAGAACAAAATGACAGACTGCTTGGAAATGAATACCAGTATATTTGTCCGAAGTCCATAGGAACACCAGAAATTATTCTTGATATGCCATGCACACGAACTATATAATTAGAATTCATATATCCTTTGGATTGAGCAAGCATGACCTGCCAGATCTTATAACACTTGGGGAAAAAGAAGTAAAAGACTATACATATGGATCACCAAATACTCAAGCATGTAGAAACACCCTAAAGACTACAGTTGTCCTAAAGTACCCGAGTTGAACAAAGAAAAGGAAGAACAAAGAGACAGCGATGAAGGTTATGGCCTCACGCCAAAATGAGATTTGATCAATAGCCTTAAAGATTGAGAACAAATCAAGAATTACTCTCCCTCACAGGGAATAATAATTTACTTCAATGGCATAGACTCATTTCATCTCCAACTACATTACATCAAGAAGGCTAGGCCTTAATTTATAATGAGAGCCTTGCCTATGACCTAATAAACTAGAAAAGATCTAGAAAGATATAAAAAGATAAGTATCCTTAAAAACTAATCCTAATAAAAAGTAACTTGTGTTTACTGATAGGTATACAAGTTTTTGACATAAAATTGAAAAGAAAATACTTGCAAAATAAATAAATCCTAGTATTAATTGGCTCTTTGTTGCGTCATCCAAGAATTTATGAAAACAGGTGAATAATATATTCTTGAACCTGGACATGATCAAGGGATCATTATGCATCCTTGAACTAATGTAAAAGAGTTATATGGTACAACATCAACATCCTATTAACAAGGTCTCTATAAATCTTTGAGAAAATAAGGGGAATTGGAGCAACCCCCATCGGTGATGGGATACTTTCACTTTGCTCTCATCGACTAGAAACCAAAATAATAACAACCACCACCACCACCACCACCACCACATCTAATCCTAACTACTCAAGGAAGCTTATCACATTTGATGGAATTAACAATGGAGGCTTCTAAGTCATAAATCAAAGGTCTATTTCATCCTATACACAATCGTCCATTTTGTAGCAATCACACGAATAGATTAAAATTCTTTTTTTTTAAGGTAAGGTTGGATTAGAAATCTTATAATCCAAAATTTCTGTAACACCTCAAGTACTTTTTTTTTCCATGATTCCTCTCTCACAAATGCTAGCTATGATTAATTCTTGAATCCATAAGAACTATTATATACTCAATATTTTCCTAGTAAATATCCCATTTGAAACTATTCAATTGGGTGTTACACACCCCCGCCCCCACGAGTTTAGGGTAATGGTGTCCATGTTATGCTAACACTTCAATAGGCCAGGCACGATGTGAGATTCTAGAGGTGGCCATCCTATGTGACATGGCATTTACTTCGTGTAGCACTTAGTTACACATGATACTTATTTTCACACACTTTCGGTTAGTGCTAACTTTGATACCATTTGTAACGCCCTTGAGTGTTTTTTTCATAGTTCCTCTTTAAAAAATGCTAGTTACGATTAACTCTTAAGTTCATGAGAACTATTATATACTTGAGACTTTTCTAGTAAATATTTCATATTGGACTATTCACTTGGGGTGTTACAACTTCCATCAGCATAAGGTTCATGATGTAGACATTAAGATGGATGGTGTCGCATTAAGATGGCCTACCACATAGTTTGGTAGGCAGGATAAAATTGTAGATTTACCGTTTATTCAGCTTAAAATTAATATTAGTCGGACCCATGTCATGGGAATCTTCCAAATTCTTGGCATATGTGCGTGCATATTTATTAAACAAGTAACACACTTCGACAATTAAACAATAGGCCCTTAGTTCTATAAAAGTAATGTGTACGTTTACTTGATACAATCTAGACTATGGCATCTTTCATATTAAGAACAGATGATGCGATGAAATGCAATAGAATTCTCGTATCATCATAGTTTATGATCCAAGTACCCCATGGAGTGTCCGAGAAGTGTCCAAGCCGTAACAATGTCCTGCAAAAAAGGCAAAAGTGTTGAAGCGTTAAAGTGAAAGCATTGTTTCAAATATAGGCTCCTACAGCCGATATCATCTGATATTCATTTATTTTTCAAAGAGTCACAAAAATAATATGGACAAACAGAAGGATGCAACTTTTTGAGGTTTTACCAACAACATTTTGGATAGCAGAAAAAATATTGGTCAATATTTTTCTTCCAAAATATCAGCATGTATTAAACTTACCAAGTGGATTTGGGTTTTCGCGAGTAATTAGTTTTGGGAATTATAATTAAACCCAAAACTCAGTTTCTCTAAAATCCAAAAGCTATATTATTGCATCTACTGATTAAAACCATATTCCCCTAAATCATACTCAGTAGTTTTCTCTTCCCTCTTCTTTATTTCATGCTCTTAGCTCCAGCAAAACGTGAGGAAGCCCTAATTGAGGAAGAGCAGCCTAGATTCGACATCAAACTTTACCTGAAGTTCCTCTAAAATGTGTCTTTCTTTATTTATCCAGATTCTGAGTATAACAAACATAAGTTATCTTGCTATATAAATTAGTTAATTGTCCACTAGAAATTTTGCATATTGCATGATTTATCTATTGCATGGCAAACATATTGACTTTGCAAGCCTTTGCCAGTTGCCACAGACTACAGATAACAATACTTTTTCGATAGAGGACATCAAAGATATTACAACTACCCTTACTTCCTATAGGGTCACCCATTCTGATACTACTCCCACATGAACACATTTAACAAATGAGTTGTTACTGACTCCTCCCTGAAAAGTGCTAGCTACAATCAATTCTTGCATTCATTGGAATTCTTATATATCACACTTGGGTATGACACATACACAGATTTAAATAGTAAGATATTGTACTTCCAATATTGACTCATATCCCTCGTATAACTTATGATATCCATTGATACAGAAACCCCGACTTGATATATTTGATATCTATAACCTTGGGCGATGGTGCTCTCAAAATACACCTCAACAATGTACTTTCTACATTTAATATATCCATCACGCTCTAGTAACAAAGGGCCAGAACTGTTATCATATATATTAAAAATGTAAACCACGAGTTTGAGTTAGGTTCCAGATAACCAGGTTACTCTACAAGGATGTTTGGAAACCTTATCAATATATTATAAATCTAAACCATGAGTTTGAGTTCGGTTTCAGATAACCAGATCAAGGGCCGTGTTGAATTCTATTGGAGCATGTCCAATCAAAAGCTTCCATTAGTTTAATTTCTCATCCCTATCTTAACCCAAAGAAGAAATGTGCACATTAAGATCGGATTGGATATTTGTCTACTGGGTAAGAGCCCCGTTCCTTTGCAGTTTGAGGGTACCCTCTGAATCAAGCAGCTACAACACACTCGTGAGTCCTGGCAGTCTCACGTGGTAAAGAGGTGGAAGTGGATAGTGAAATGGTTAAAAACAGTCAATAAATAAATCACAACAACATCCTTGCGGCATAGCTTAGGTGGTAAAGACATGGGACTATGTTGTGGGAGGTCCCAAGCTCAAGTCCGTAACTAAAGAAATAAATCACAACGCAAAAATTGCAACAACAAAAACATTATAGATCACATTCCAAGAAATGAATCAAGACTGCAATTCACTGTTCTTCAAAACTCTCTCATGGAAAGTAAGAAGTCAGATCAACCCGACCTACAAGACAGATTACAGAAATGTAATCTGGGTCAGATCAGTTAGATCCAAGTTGGTAAATATGGAATCTGTGGCGGGATAAACTCTCAAGTGGACCCACCCACCCAACTTGCAGTTGTACCTTTATAGATGTTGACGTCAAATTGGAAGTCAGTTACAAGAACTTGGTCGATCTTTCGCTGAAATTTCTTGATTCGAGTTCTACCCCATAGCCAACTTCATTTGATGGAAAAGGTTAGATGATGGTCAGTGTTTTAAATATCGGATATGATCGATATACCGGTGGCAAAATTATATACCGGATACCGGGTGATATATCGCGATATGGTACTAAATACTGGTTAATATATCAATAATCAATACACATAAGATATTATTAAAAGAAATAAGTTATTATCCAAACATCATATAAAACATCATTGAAATACCACAATGAACATAGAATAAAATAAAATGATCTCTCAAGTAAAAAAATAATTATTATACAATAAGTAACTTTATCGGCCGATATATCGGATATTTTATTTCAGATATCGGCCGATATATCGGCCACGTGGCGATATATCGGCTCATATCGGTCCAAAACGATATCCAGTAAATTTTGCACTTATCGTATCGTTTTGAATAAAATACCAGTATCTCGGCCGATATACCGGTATATCGGCCGATATTTAAAACAATGATGATGGTATGACAGTGCCGATGGTGATTTTGTCAAAAACTCAAAATTCCATATGAATACTAGTTGAGTGGCAAAATCAATTGAATCCTCACTTTTACTACAATAGATCAACATTTTCATCAATCTAATGCATATTTAAATTCTATGGACAAGATTGACTGCTTAAATTTATGAATAAATTCTCATAAAATGATTCTGGTTCTGGATTTTAAGTGAAAAATCTTTTGGCAGTGACATTCACAAAACTGGTTTTATTGTTGTATTTTGTAAAAACTTGCTCGTTAAGGTAAACTTTACAAAATCATTGCTAACATTAGGGTGGAATTGACTGAATAATTATCAATTTTGCTAATTATTTGTCTAACTATTCGTTCAAATTTGATTCCGGTGATCACTTGAGCAAACACAAAGACCTGTAGTTATTCATAAATTAAACGAATCGAATATAAGCATTTATGTATTTGATTCATTAGTTTATGAAACATTTGTTTACTACATACTAGTAAATTGCACGCGCTACAAACGTGCATGTACTTATTGAGACAGTGTGAAGCCCGCACTTTTTTTGGTTATCTTTTTCTTTTTTAAATAAAATGAGGGTGGCCAGTTGGTCAGCCGGCTACATACTCCAAGTTCACCCATTATAATTAGGAGATGCATTTAAGCCCTTGGAACTTATCACACCCACACACACATAGAGAGAGTATTGCAGTCAATATCTGCTGCAAAGATTTATCAAATATTCAAATAAAGGAATCGAATATGATAACTTAATACACAAATCGAATATGAATAACCACAAATAGAAGGTTTACAAAAATTGAACTGAATATTCACAAATATTTTCAAATATTAAATAAATATATCAAATTGAATTCTGTGCGAATCTGAATACTGTGAATAAATGAATTTGAATTCAAATACAACAAAATTCACTTTCGATTCGATTTGGTTCCACCCCTAGCTAAAACAAATTTAACCTGAATTTTGCAGTAGAGCGATGAAAGAGAGTTTACCCTAAAACTGGCAGTAGTTGAACATGGTAAGTCAAGTCGACAAGGAGTTCAAGAGGTCAGGTCAGGTCCAAGTCTGTTTGAATGCATAGCTTACCATATATCTTCCGTAAAGCTCACCTAACACAGCTTTGATGGAATCAAAAGGATTCCATGGTCAATGAAACCAAACTCATGATTAAAACCCAAAATTCCATTTATGTAGAGGGTTTTCTCTTATCGAAGGGAACCATGATTAAACCTCTAGTCCTACATCAGTTCCCTTTTGCATTATCATTGGCACATAACGATGAAAACATGTGAAATTTGTCTTCCTTTCCTTGATCTCCCAACCAATAATATGAAATCATCACCAGAGACTAAGAGCAACTAAACCCCAAGGCCTATTTCCCGCCCTCCTAGGGGACTAAAAACAACAAGGACTGTTTTTCTAACATCCTGGTGAAGGATAATTACATACATCAGCCATCAGTTATCAGTCCTCCATTACCAAAGTACCAAATACAAGTTACAACCTCTTATGCAATGGAGGTATTATGCTCCATCAGTTACTGATCTTCAATTATGAAAGTACAAGTTTCCTGAATACTTCTGATGCTGTGGACGTCGTCATAGACATATATAGTTATGGTTGATGAGAGAGATCATGGAAGAAAGGAACAGACAACGGTGGCAATTTGGACCTGATTCACAACCTGACAAGAAGTTAGCGGGTTGTGGTAGGCATTAACTGAGCTCAGGTCACAATCAGATTAACATAGCTTACCTATCTACTGAACAGGTCGGATTAGGCTCTGATCTCTTGAACTACTCAACATAATCCAAGCTATTTATGCTTAAGAACAATTAGTAGAATTTTAAATCATGCTGAAAAAGTTGTCAGTAATATTGTCACATCACTTGCTGTTAGATATCTTTTGGAATTGGTTCCTGATTCAAATCCTCCCCCTTACAAAATGTTATACAATTTTACATTAACTCTTATGAATTTATCTAATACCTCCAAAACCAAACCCCTAGCACTATCCAGCCAGTCTAATTAACGGTTATGCAGGTTGGATTCTCGTACCTGTATACGGGCTGGTCAGATTCCACAAGGGGTACCTTAGTGGTTTGGTAGACAAGTTTGATTGTATGTTCAAATCCTTCTCCACTCCATGCAAAACTTTACTATTCTTTTTCGGTTTTTCCATTTGCCCCATCAATTTTTATCAAATCCGATCTGAACCATTTAATAACCGGCTCAAACGAGTTAGGTTTGGTCTTAGATGACCTGTTTAATAAGTAAAAATGTCATCTTAAGATCAGATTAAATGGGGTGTTCAAAATTGATCCAGCCAAAACATGATTCAATCCAACTAACAGAGACCATTTGAAGCTTTCAGAACAAAGTACAAAAAATGTGCCAGGAGACAACAAGGTACAAGCTAGAAAATCAAGTTTTCAGAAAATATACTTTAACAAAATGCACTTACAGGTTCTAGAAGTGCTCTGAATCTAACCCCATTTTTTACTTTCCATCCAGACAAAAGTTTTGTTAGAACCAGGTGAGATCAGCTTTTATAAAACCAGTTTTCTCAAATTAACAAACAAAGAATCCCCTTTGTAGATAAAAAGCCTAATTGTTTACCCTTTCTCCAGCTCTTGAGACTTGTATCCTAGATGTATGTACTATGTATACTAAGCTTTTGACAAGCAAACCAATCCTCTAGAGATGCATCCTACACAAACCCATCCACCATCACGGAGGATACCCAACATAGAAATCATGTAAATAATCAACCATCCACTTCATAGTCCACATATGATTCAGCCGAGTTCCTAGTGGTGTGCTTTCCCGTTCATGAATAACTGAACGACTTCAACTTGATATAGTTCTTAAGCTTTAGTGTTGTCTGCTCACCATAATCCATCCAGGAATTGTACATGTGAAACTTGCTTTATGCACTATAGCTCCCAACAGCACATTCTATTGATACATTTCCAACACCACTTACCTACTCTTTGTTTAACGTGGTAGCCACAGGAAACCGTACTTAGCAACAGCTTTTCTAACTCTTCTTTGAGAACATATAAATCAAAATACAGGTAGGAAGATGTTTTCTTTTGCCCATTAGGTTGATTCAGTAAGTAAGCGTGCTTAGATGAGAGCAATTTTAGGATAGGTGACTATCTGGGCTTTACAATGACATATATGAATTGAATTGCACCACTATGTGAGGCTCATTATAAGTCATGATGTATTTTTATTCTGTGTTCTACCCTTCTGCCACAGATGATCTCTCTTTTTTTCTAATAATTCTATTTTTTTCCGTAAAATTTTACAATTTAAGTTGCATCATTTACAATATTCATGATTTGCATCTTCTTTACTGTACATAACATGCCCCATTCCTGCTCGTCTCTAAGCCTCTAACTAAGCTCTTGAAATCTCTGGTTTTTATTTTTTTCATTTTATTATTGTCTTATTACTGTGATGTAATAGCCTATTTTCAACAGTATAGCCGTTAAGCTGGAGTCAGAGACGACTTCAGCTGATAGTCATGCAAGTATTATATGATTGGTATTAGTATTACATATTTATTACATAAACTATTATCACCTTTATATTACATGCAATTTAAACTGTATATTGAAGTTTATTTGATGCATTTGGTACAAACAACTACCGGACACCAAAATGGCAGCGTTAATGGAGCTTTCTCACATTCTCTCATCTTAATTCACTGCAAACCAGTAATCAATCTAGAATACAATACATCTCTCTTCCTAACTGCCACGAGAACAAAGCCTTCACTATAAGCCAAACTCAATATACCACCTATGAGACTTCGTTTTCCATTTCCAGAAATGTCAACATTCCAATTTATCCCGTATGCTTTTAACCATAAAGGTAAATCTTATTTATAATGTACGCTGTCAGAAGAAACTACAACTGAGTCTATCCCCATTAATATAGGAAAAGGGACATACCGACAATATCTTATTACGTGTCCCATCCAACTGCATGAAATAAGCCTCAAGCAGCATCTCCAAAGCCTCCACATTATTATCACCAGAATAGATACTAGTCGCAATGCTTGCACTCCCGTTAACAATAGAGCCAAGTCTTGCCAAGATGGGAGCAGGTACTATAGCAGTTGAAGCTGCAGAAGACATCAAAGTGTCGACTTGCTGATTTTGGATCAGCCTTCTTGTTAGATACAAATGGGTCATATCTTCGTTATCATCTAATAAATGCTCAATTTCATCCCTAACCTGGTAACAGAAATGAGATTGTATAATCAGTATGACAACATGATTTTAATACACTTAGGAACTTTATGATATGAAGAGACTACATGCTGAACAACTACTGCAAGCAGATAATAACTGGAACCACATATAAGCACACCAAAATAAAACAGAACACAGATAAAACAAATATTCGACAATTCTACAGTGTGAATAATGTGAAAAGACAAAATCACAAATAATGATAATGTGATAATATAGAAGCAAATCCATAGTCAGTAACCACTTGTACGTCGGATTCTTCATTTTGGTGAGTATATTATAATTAAGGACTAAGACAAGCCTAAGTTCAAGCAACTAAATTGCAGAATTTAATAACATGTCCATCACAAAACCCACAAATCTTTAGACAATTCTCAGAGCACCAAATTTTCTCCAACTTCTTTAATATACAGCAGTAGCCAGGTAGCAAGCTTGTCAGCTCCATGTTACTGTAACTTCCAAGCACCAAAAAAAAATTTCCGCATAAGAACAAGTCATCAATGTAAATACCATTAACTGTGATGCTTATTCCAACAATCGGGACCGCTTTTGATATATTGAAGGATGCTAGTGTATTCGTCAAGATACAAAAGCATGTGCGTATGTAATTCTGAGATCAACTGCAGCATAAAAAATCAAACAACTATAATATTTAACTAGTGTAAAATTATGAGCAATGCCGTTGTTCATAATCTAACTCTACATTCCATTCCACCCCATTATGAATATCGTTGCATTTTTCATTCACAGGGCATAGACATTGACACTTCAAAGCGAGTGATGTGTCCGTGTTGGACAAAGTCGAACAAATGCACTTGCAAGATACTTGCCCGACATATTTTGGACACTCTGAAGTCATGCTGGATTTTAAACAATCATAAAATCATGTGTCAACATCGTGTCCAACGGTGTGTCGATCATGTGTTAGATACCTAAAAGTGATATGTCGCCTAAATAAACATGCAAAAGAATATCACTTAGACATAAATAAATACTATATTAGTAGAATCTAAACACATCACGAATTAGGTGAGGCATTAATTAGATTTTTTTTTTTGCTTGTTACTTTATTAGAAGTGATGTAAACCATTTAGATTTTTTTTCCATTTTACTTTCTATAGAACACATCCTAATCATTATGAGTTTTGATATGTAGATAAATACACATACACAACTATATTACTCTCATACCCTACATTTTAAGGATTCGCGTCCGTGTCGTATCATATCCGTGTCCCATGTCCGTGTTGATGCTTCATAAATGCCAAGTATCACCTGATTCAACATAAGGAATTATCCTTACAGTAAACCCTAACATAACTCTTATGTTTCAAACCCTCAAATAAATCATCCCTTCTGGCCACATCTGTCAGTCACATAAGCCTATGCTGACACCACCGAAAAGGCGGACTGATATTGATCTGTAGGGACTGATATTGATGGACTTCTAAAAACAGATTAAAAAATGGTACTTGGGGAAAATATGTAGATAAGTAGTTTGGTGGAGATTGTATTAGAAGATTACATGTGATAGTAGCTTGGACACAATTTATATGACATGACCCGAAGCAGAATAATCAGTAACTTTTAGCTGTTAGTAACGGGGAATGTCCACTTCTCAAGAGTTATTGGATGGCAATGCAACAAGTTCAGATGGGGAGTCATGGCTTCCAAATGAAGCAAATAAGCAATGCATAAATGTACCATAACATATATATTATATCCATGAAAATATGAGAGGGATTTATGAAATGGGAGATAATTGCACAGTAGGCAGTATACATCCTAAATATTAAATTCAGCACTCAAATGGTGCAATACCAGATTCTATGTCAAGTGAATTGATGCATAATCAAGTTACAACAATAGGTATATAATTATCACAACTAAGATTGAAGTCAATATTGTTGGAGAAGAGCGCAACCAAATAAGAAGCAAGGACACAGATATACCAACAAAGGGCAGCAATAACATACCCAATGCAACAAATTCTAGAATAATAAACACAAAATAGCAATGACATAGCTTCAAGTCGTGTCTGATAGTGTTTGATATGACACGATACGGCTATTGTCCGTGCTTCATATATGCAGGTGATCATGCCCAAGCCTGTCAGAAATCTTCTCCCCTCAACATTCGAGACATGCAATCAATGAAGTATATTGATTTAACCCTCACACAACATAACAGCTATAGAATGTACGGAAGATGTAAATAAGAACAATAAGGAGTAAACTTGAACTCCACGATTATCTGTCGTAATGAGTGAAATATACTTGTGATCAAGGTTCTAAATATCGGATATCGGGATCGTATCGGATGGGGGTTTTTCATATCGGATATCGGATATCGGGGGAGATATCGGGGATACGCGCACATATCGGGCGTTCATATCAGACACTATATAATGAGATATTGATAACTAAAAGTTGGTTTAGAGTCATAGATATCATCTACCTAATAAAATGATGTAATATGCTTGCAAAGACAGTAAAAAATAATGTACACTTGCACGCAGTCGTGCAATAAATAAGTTATTTCATATCGGGCGATATATCGGCCGATATCGGGCGATATATCGGCCGATATCGGGCGATTTATCGGCCGATATTTCAAATATCGGCCATTTTTTGCTGCAAACGATATGGCGAACGATTTTCCCATATCGTATCGGCAACAGGAAAAAAAGGAGATATCGGACGATATCTCGGCTGACTCGGGCGATATTTAAAACAGGGCTTGTGATGAGATAAAAGGAAAACATTTGAAGTGGAAGAACAAGAACAGGGCAAAAATTACACCTTTTGCACCCGTGCAAGTAATCGAGTGAGATTGCTCTTCAAACTCCTCACCCGCTCAAGATTCTTCGTGCTAACGTTCATAGCCAGCTCATCCAGCATGGGATATGCATCCCTCTCTAACTCAGTAACGCTAGAATCTAAATATGTACACACGATTTCCAGCGCAACCTCCAGCACCTGAAACTCAAACGGGAGCTCACTTTCACCCTCACCTCCCTCATTAGCGTGGGGCGAAGTCGCCTCTTTGGCTTGGGGCTCATGAGCCCTGAACGAACTCTTGACAGGAATCTGCTGCCTGAGTTGATCCACACATGGAAGCACTTCCTGAGACAAAGGATCAAGAAGCAGCACTTCCTCAGCAGTGACTATCGCCTTTATGAACTCAAGATTGACAACCATCGCTTTCTCCCTGGCTGATTTCATAATAATCGACGAAAAAACCCGTTTAAATAAATAAATAAAAGAAAATAAACCCAAAAAAAAAGACTATTTGGTTTCAATTCTCACCGAGAATGTTGGAGGAGTGAGAGAAGATGGGGCCCTGAATCCTGACATCCCTCGCCGGGATCGAAGCTCGGCGGATTATGGAGTTCTTGTCGCACTCGAGGATCTCAAATTGCCCTGCGCGATCGAACCGCATCCAGAGCCTCCATCCTGTCTTCTTCTTCCCCCCTTTGGCGGGAACGGCGGCGGCGGCGGCGGCCGATTCCTGAGACAAGTTGCCGACATTGGTGGCGGCGCTACTGTTGGTGTTGGGGTTAGTAGGGATTGGGGACATCATGAGCATCGATCGCTTGGTCGACCGAGACCTCTTGCAGAAGAAGGAGAGCGTCTTCTTCATGTTTCTCTTCGCCATTGGTCTCCACCATCGAAGCCAGAAAGCAAATTAGTACTCCGTATGCAATTTTTTTTTTTGTGATCTGTAATCCGACCTAAATAAATTAGGATGCTTGTAAATTTAGTTCAAAAAACCTCCTCATCCGCAACCAATGAAGATTTTCTAAGCCATAATTTTCCCTGAGTAAAAGAAGGGCTAGCCGCTTGCATTGCGCTGAGTTGATTCTCACCATGAAGTCAAATATAATGACAAAATTTTGACCTGCTACAATCTAGATTAGTGTTAGAAAAATAAAAACTAACAGTTAAAAGTTGTGAAAAATTAAAACACACATATTTACAATATATATTTTTTTACTTATACTATAATTAAATATTAGAAAACTTATTTTCACATATTCTAATTTCTCACTACACTTTCATATGTCTCACTAGTACTTCTCACTTCTCATTTTTATCACACTTTCATAAATTCAAGCATGTTTTTGTTGAAATCATCAAATCGATAATAGAATTTTATTACTAATAAATAAAATAACCGAGATAAGTTAGGTCTAAACAGTGCAAATATTTCAAGGTTGAGAAAGAGTGATACAAATCATTAACAAAGATGGGAGAGAATATACGGTCCTTGACATTCAAGCACGTCGGTAATATTGAGTTTTAGGTTAACACACCCATATATTATATACATAAAGAGGTAAACTTGTGTCATTCCGGAAGGATTCGGGGCCGAATTCTTCCCACTCAAATACAACTCTATGATATTCGAATGTAAGATTCATTCCGTTGAAGTTGATCTACATTACTTCAATAACTAAAAATCAAAAATTGTATATTTTGAATACTTTTTTGCCCATTCATCAAGTAGGCGCAAAATAGACAAATGAAAATATAATATTACTTATATCTACATCTTTAGACATACAAATTATCGATACGACTATTTCTTCATGATCTAAGCACTTAAAATTTCTGACACACTAATTTTTATTAGATGTCTAATATTTTACACTATTAAACTAACCAAAATATATATAACTCTAGGGAAGGCCACACATTTTATTTGTAAGTGTACTCCCAACTTAAAGTAGATGGATGGAAAAAATGAATTCAAAATATATATAACTCCAGAGAAGGTCACACATTTTTGTTTGTAAGTGTACTCTTAACTTTTATAGTAGATGGATGGTAAAAAATGTTCAAAATATATATAACTCTAGAGAAGGCCACACATTTTTGTTTGAAAGTGTACTCCCACCAACTTATATTCATTTAGTCGTACGAATAAACTACCTATTAATTACATGAAGTGCATTCTGCCCAAACAGCATTACAGATAAATAAAATTAAAAGAAAAGTAGTGGAATTTGATGATCTACATCTGACCATTTCATATATTATGAGCTTTTTATTTTACAGGAACAAGCTTGATCCAAAGTGTTGATTAATCAACACTCTGGAAGATGGGAAGAATGCTGTTATAGGCCAAGGGCGAGTAAGAAGTGGAACAATATGGTTCTTCCAAAGAATTAATTAGACAAAGATGAACATTATCCTTCACAAGTGAGGATTATTTCAGTTCTGCAGGATATTATTATATAGCTTTTCTGATACTTTTTTACATGTTATATACTTGACACATTAAGTTCTGTGGGAATGAACTGATATATGTTTTACTGGTCGATTGGTTGTCAGAAGAACGAAGAGTGAGTATAATTATAATCCATATTTAAGTAATAAAAATTATGTTTGTAAAGTTCAAGAACGAGAAAGAAGCATTGGGTGGCCAATATCACAATTCGATATGCATTTACATCAATTACGAGATTTTTCTTTGAGATGATATATGAATTAAGAGATACATGAGTTGAATGTGTTTTGCCTTGGTTTGAGAATATAACAGGCCTTTTGCTGCCAGAACCTTAGTGTACTTTGTCATATATTATCATTCTTGTTTCATCTTTACAAGGTATCTGAACTCCTCTGAAAATATTGTGACAATTTCTAAGAACAATGGTATTTGGATCTCTGGTCAGTGGTTACTGTGAACCTTGTTGAGATATCTTTGGGTGTTCTTCCGAAATCGATTCAGGAATCATTGGGTATTTTTCTGGACCCATTTGGAGACCTTTGACATGTGATATTGTTGAGGATCTTTCTTATCTTTGTTGGGAGAATTAAATGTGAATCTTTGAGTTGAATTACGGCGAGATCCGTTGATAGAATCAATTGGATAATAGCTGGAGTGTGTTCTCCTTCCATTGGGGATGAACGTGGTATATTCACATGTTTAATTCTGACTTCAAATGAATGAGATATTCAAGTCTAAAGTTTGCCTAATTCAAAAGTCAAAAGGGGACTAAAGGTAGGTAAAAACATTTAGTCCCACTTGACCATGGGATGGAAGTTTGAAGTGTTTAAATAGAGAAAAATAGGAACAAAGGGTGTGCCCTATGGGTACTTGGAGTTTTCATGCGCAATTAGGGGGAAATCATGTCCACACGCGCGCGCGCGGCAGGCGGTGGCCGGTGCCGGGAGCCGGGTTCGGATTCCTTACCCTGTTTTCCATCGATTTGCAAGGGGGAAAACTTACAATAAAAATGGTTTGAGGAGCTAAATTACAAGTATTCTTAAAAAGATTACAAGTAGATATCCTCAGAGATTCTGGAGAGGTGTGCCGATAGGAGTCTGGTCAGCGCGCGACCACTTTGTCCCTAAGGGTCTGTTTGGATTTAAGGAATTGGTGTGAAGTGAGGAAGTAGGAAGTAAGATTTATTTCCTTTAGGAAAAAGGGAAATGAGTAGTAAGTTTTCTGGTGTTTGGATGGTTGTTGGGAAGTGTGGTTTGGAAAATGTTTTGTCGTTTCCGGTGTTTGGATGGTAATGAAAAGTGGAAATGGAAAAGTTGACCACAAAGTTGACCGCAAAATAATATTAAAATAAAAATTAATTAAGAAAAATAAAAAATAGATTGTAATTAGAATGCAAGTGAGATTTACATGACCAAAAAATTAACTGTTTTATGCTATAACTTATTATAAATGAGATTTACATGACCACAAAATTAACTGTAGCACTCTGGAAGTGAGAAAATGGTTGTGTAAAAGAGAGATGAAAAAGGGAAAAGGGGGTTTTCTTATTTTCCTTTTCCGGTGTTTGGATAGATAGGGAAATGAGCAATTATACTTCCCCACTTCCTCACTTCACTCGGATTCCTTACATCCAAACACGCCCTTTGACGATGCGAGCGATGAGATTCCCTTCTCGCATGGTTCGGAGAATCAGAGAATAGAAGGTTGGTAGAACCCTCTTGCTACTTCTCAAAACCTGCCTTCAATTAGGAATTCCTTCTCGCCTGGTTCCGGAGATTCCTTGAGAAGAAAGTATTAGGGTATTAGCACCCTGATTAGAGAAGCAATTCTCTATAAAGTCTCTGAATTCAAGAACGCAAGGTGCGTCGTGAAGAAGCCTCTGCTTGTGAAGTCCTCTTGTGCGTGTCGTCTCAGAAAAGCTCTTCCAAGAAGTCCTCCCTCCTTGTGCCCCTGGCGGGCTATTTATAGGGAGAGTAAGGGTATAACCGTCCCTTGAAAATATGAAAACAGATTGAATCAAATCTGTTTAAATCTGGAAAGTAGCCTTGCTGCGAGGCTAAGATCAGCTTCTGCGAAGCTAGAAATGGCAGGTTGGTTGATCTTCTTGATCTGTTTTGATCCTTTCCATATTGTTGAAAGATCTCTCCTGATCCTCTTACTCGTTTTAAGAGAGTCAAGAGATTGTGGCAATCAACTGCCGAATTTGATCTCCGATTTGATCTTAATTGGATTTGATCTGATTAGATCTGATCTCATCTGGAGATTTGATTGGTCAAAGGTTGACCGTAGCAGACCAACAGCGGAGCTGCCGCGTTGAGCTCACAGCGGAGCTGGAAGGCGCATCTGGCGAAGTTAGAAGAAAGCTCTTCAGCGGAGCTAGATAACATCTGTGGCGAAGCTACCGAACATCCTTCTGCTCGGTTGCATGTGGCTTCAAACGAAGTTAACTCTCTGCGGAGTTGCGCTTCAGCAGTTCAGGCGAAGCTATAAGTTAGCTTCCTGGCGAGGCTTTGAATGGCTTCAAGGCGAAGTTGGATGATTTTAGCCTCTCAGGCGAGGCTATCCCTTTGGGCTCATGTGATGCTAAGTGCTAGCATCTTAGACCTGCTGAGATCTGTTCAGAAACAATCCGGGTTCACTGTCTGCTTGCTGGATCAGTGGAGTCCAAGTTGCTTCCTTGTCCCTCGGAGATGGGTGGAGACTGGTCTTCAGCTCGTCTGTCACTTGTCTTTTGTAAATGTCAACAAGTTTAGACATTGTTCGGACCAATAAGAATCTTGTCTTTTTTAAGTGTCAACAAGACCCCCTTCAAAGTTTTCAAAAGTCTGCGATGGCTCAGACTTCGAAATACTTTGAACTGCTTTGATCGGTGGTATGGAAGTACGAACGTCGCCATGGTGGTTGAGTTCAGCTTCGTTTTGAATCCTGCTTTAGGATGTAAATTCGCCGAGGAATCATGTAGATTCGCATCTGGGTAGCTTCGCGGCTAGGTAGGTTCGCTCTGGAACATCTGTTGCTTTTCCAAGGCCAACTGCCATGGGCCGGTTACGAGAAGGATTACTTCTTCTCTCGCACTGATCGAGGGAGATATTCTCCCCTTGTGCATTTCCAAGGGAGGATATTCCCTTTCTTCAAGGCGCCATGAGTGCCTTTATGAGGGAGACGTTTCTTCCTTTGCACGGTTCCAAGGGAAACCGTCTCTTTTCTCAAGGCGCAATAAATGTCTTAAATGCGCTCGTGCTTCCACGCTTAAGGCGGCAGCGCTCAGGCCACGAGGCCTATAAATAGGACACTTGAGGTCCTCTGAAGAGAAGTGATCTACTCTTCTCCTCTTCTCTTGGTTGAGAGAGATACTCAGATCTCTAAAGTAGTGGGAATGCCCACCTGGTCATTATCCGGCCAAGGACCGGTAAGTCTTGATCATCCAGAGACTTTACCAATAAACCTTTAGGGAGTTCATCTCCCTTAACTTAGCTTTAACAGCTGCCTCAGGGATCGATTTTCCTTGTTTTTTATTTTGCAATTGACTGATCCGCAGAGAAGGATTTCAGCATAGCTTTCCAGCGAAGCTATCATCTTGACTTGATCAGAGAAAGATCATAGCATGTCTGCTTGCTAAGTTCGCCACACAGGTAAAACTTGGGGCTTAGTATCTTCAAAGTTGAGCCAGTCTTGCCATATAGGTGGGGTCAAGACTGCGTCCCTCAGGGTCAGTCTGGCTTAGCCATATAGGCGAGGCTAGGACTTGGCATTTGCTGAGCTAGCCTATCATCACTGTGCAAGCGAGGCTATCCTCTGCTTTAACTGAAATCAATGCTTGACTAAATCGGATTGCTTCGCCTCAGAGAATTTGACTTAGCGTTTTTGCAGCTTCTCCGGTGTTTAACTGCTAATCTGTTCCGATTTGCATTGCAGTGAGCTATGTTCGCCAATCTTGTGACTTGATGAAAGAGACCGAAAAGTTGCCTTATGCTTCCCCGGTTGAAGCTTTACTTTTAAGCAGGAAGAACAAACTGGGGCAGCTGATGTGTGTCCCAGAGGCTGTTGGCAGTCGCTTATCCGAGATGATTCCTTTTGAGGCGAGGCTGGTAGCCGCTTATCTGAGATGATCCACTTCGGAAAAGCGGACGTCACCTGTAAGGTCGCGGATCTTCCCATTGCCAATTTTCATCAAAGAAGATCCAACCTGCTCGTGGCGATCAGTCTTTTGCCAGTTTTGACCAAAGACAGTCTTGCTTTCTGATGGCAAAACCTGTCATTATGCGAAAGATCACGGCCCTGTCCTGGTGGCACCATCTGTCATTATGTGAAGGATTATGGCCTTGTGCAGGAGGAAGGCCTTTCGTGTCCAGTTGGTCTGACTTGAAAGCAGATAAAACTACTTTTATGCCTTTTGCGCAAATGATCCTGTTGAGCAACTGAATCTGTTGTATGAAACACAACATTGATGTAGTATCAATATACCTTTCCTCTTAAATCAATGAAAGTTCATTTTCTGCTCATTTGATTTTTGCCTGCCTTCATTGAGAATTTGGCTATAACGGGGCTGAACTTAGTGCGGAGTTAAGGACAGGGTCCTTTTTGAATGAGCTTCACGCGAAACTGGCATGTCGGCGAACTGTGCCTTTAGCGGGCTAAGGCAACCCTTTTGGCGAAGTTCTTGATGAACTTGTGCGAAGTCCGCACTTTGACTCATGGTGAGGTTAACCCTTAGTGGCTGAAGCAGCGCTTCTCGGGAAGGCGCTTTAGGCGGCGTTTCAAATTAATTCGAAACGGCGGCCTGTGCCCTTTTCGAGGCATCGTTTCAGGCGCTGATTGGCCTATAAAAGCCCGATCGGGCTGAGAAAGAGCAGATCTCTTTACTTGAAATTTTTAGAGATATTTGACTCTTCTTCTTCCTCTTTCCTCTCCATTTAAAAAGTTTGAAAGCTTCCGCAGCTCTTCAATGGCGCCCAAGAGACGAGCGGGAAAAGAAGTGACAACTTCTGCAGTGGAGGGTCCTTCTCCTCCTCCGGTCAACGAACGACCAATTGCCGGTAAGGGACTTTCCCTTTTGATTAGAGACTGCCGTCTCTATTTTAAAGCCGATATTTGGCTATCTTTGGATGAATCTAGAATGATCGAGCATGATCTGTTATTGTTAGGGAATCCATTTCCCTGAATTTCCCTTATTCTCTTGGACGGGGATCTAAGAACTGAACAGTTCTTCTTTAAGCTTCCGTGCGAAGCTATCACTTGGGCTGTTTTCGTCCTGTTGAACAACAGGATACGGATCTGTCCCTTCAATCGTGGCCGTAAAGGATTAATGACCATAATGCCCTTTTGACGAGGTTAGTCCTCGGGGCTATACCGCCTTCTGCTTAAGCTTTCTCGACGCGAAGCTAACACTTGGACATTTTCTGCAAAATGCGGTCTTGACCGTGAGGCTAAGCTTTGTCGAAGCTATCGCCTTGCTAGCTTCGCTCAAAGGGCGAGGCTATGCCTTGGTGAAAATTATGTCTTTGTGTTCGCTTGGCTGGTGAACTAATCATAATTCCTTTTTGCTTCTGCAGTGCACTATACTCCTGGTCCTTTGAACAATCTATTTGGGATGACCAGAGGAGCGGATGGCAATATCAGCCTACAATTTCAAGGGTAGGCCTCTCTGTTTAGTGAGCGAAGTTCCGTCGTTCGAGACACGCTCATTCATGGTGGTGATCAACTCACCACGAGGAGCATTCTGACTACGGCTCTCCTTGAGGATTTTGACCGTCGAGCCTATAGGAAGCCAGATTTCATGTTCGGGGATGCCGCACCGGATCCTGACCACCAACTACTGGCAGGGGAAGGGCAGTGGATTTTCTAGTTGGATGGTGAGAAGTTCTACCTTCCGTCCAACAAGCGACATTTTTCTTTGTCTTCCTTCCAATGCGTGACGCAGGCTCGGAAGATGTCATGGGAAGTGAGCCGGAGTGCTGACTCTGTCCACATAGGAAAATTGATGCTTCAGTCTCCTGGTTATGCAAGAGCGGGGCCTCCTCGTTGCATAATGGGTCTACATCCTGGGAATGTGTCGCGGGAGATCCCAGTGGGAGAGAATCCTGCTGTGGCGCAGACCTTTGGCAACCAGTTCTGCAAGGTCAACGGGAACTACCCAGCCACTGACTTTAGGACCCCAGGCTGGATTCACCCTCCAAAGGCATGGTGGAGGGATTTAACTGTATACATCCTCGCTCATTTCGAGGAGGATCTGGAGAGGCTAAACCTCTATGAGGCCGTCAGAGCGACTTGCTACGGCATTGAGATGAATGTGGCGTGCTTCTACGCCATCTTTGAATTGTATTGCCCAGCTTCAGGAACTTTCTTCACCCCTGTCGGTGAGTTGGGTATGGCCTTGCATGAGATGTGGGAAGTCTCTGCTCTGCCTTTTGGGTCTCTTCCATATGAAGAATACTTCCCGTGCGAGGCAGAATTGGCGCTTCTGGAGAAGCAGGAGCCCGCTTTGTTTGAGACATACATGGAGTTAATGTGCAACTTATACATTTGCTCCAGTATGCATGGGGCAGTAAGGGAACTTCCTGTAGCTTGAAGAGCTGGGGAGATTATTTGTTCCCAGATATGGAGAACACTCCTGAAGCGGCTCACTGTGGAGTTGCTGATGAAGACATCTTTGATCGGATGCAAAAGCACTTCCAAGGGGATCTAGTTGTGAAGGAAGACGATGGTCCATATGAGAAGGGTGATGTCCTTCGGAGTTTCCATCATCAGGCTCGCCTGCCGATGTCCCGGAAGGCACTGCTGGCTAGCTTCTTGACAGTCTGGCTGAAGAGGTGCGAGGTGCCGTCTTCGTCGGGTGACATCATTCATCCGAACTCCTGCTGCTTACTGATTGATTTTTTTACCTGCACACAAAATATGAATATTAGGTTTGAGAAATAATAGTGTGCGAGGTGCTCAACGCGAATCCGCGGTAGCAGTGGCTATGCGGGTCGTGATCCTCAGGGAGGGACTAGCGATGGAAGCGTTTGTAAGTTATCTCTAAAATTTTTTATTATTTTAATGTTAAGTTAGGAAGAAAGAAGATAGAGAAGAAGAAGTGATATTTACAATGGAAGTGAAGAAAAGAAATTGAAAATGTGGTAGTGTGAGATCTAAACTAAAGAAATAAAAGAAAGAAAACTACACATACCTCTTCAGTCTGCTTACCTTTGAACCGTTGTGACGATTTACCTTTTCTTGGAAGGCGTACAAGTATGGCGTATAGGATCGTCCGCCTTTTTGATCTACAATATGAAAATAAAAGACAAACTATGAAGACTTGTTCATCGCCATAGGCCATCAAGGGCTCTTCTTCGGCTAGGCAGTCTCGAAGCAATTGGTTCTCATGGTGAGCAAGACATTAGAGAAACAACAATAGAAGAAAACAAAAACTGAGATACACAAGAATCAACAAGAATAAAAGAACATAACATAATAAAAAAAAACGAACCTCGATTCGATTTATTTAACAATGGCGGAAAACAAAACTTACACCGATTGTCACCCTCAGTACAAGTAGATCTCCTTCCTCCATGAGAACATCATCTCCTCTCAGTTTTACAAAAAGGAAAAATTACAAAAGAGAAAAGGAAATCTAAACTACAAGAAGAAAACCTAAAACCCTAGATTTGGCCCTCTGGCTCTGCCTCTGGACGCTCTCTGTGTTGCACTGCAGGGGGTATTTATAGATGCAGAAGGGAGTAGAGTCCCAGATAAACTCCACGACGAAAACTGGTACCCGACTTCATCCATAATGCAGCGAAAACGCGGCTTGGGCCGCGTTTCCGCGGCCAAACAGTAGCAGATGGCCACGCGCTTTGGCGCGTGGCTTCTCCTGGTCCGTCCATCTGGTCGTTTTCTTCTGGAAGTTGAATCTCGGCTCTTTATCTTTAGATTTGGATATAACTTGGGAATCAAGTTACCTAGATCCCATATCTTTTATCCACGAATTTCCTTATCTTTGCACTCTCTTCTTTGGCTTTTATCCTCATCTGCAAGTGTTTAGGGTTGGATAGAAGTCTATCCTTCCCTCTTCTTTAATATTTGCAACTTTGGCCCTTGTGTATTTGCACTTTTGACATTTGGTATTTGCACTTTTGCACTTGGGCTTGGATTTAGGCTTTTGGGCTTCTTTTAGGCTTTATTTATTATTAAAATAAGAACTCAAGGCCTGCACACAATAAATCATAAAATATTAGTAAATGTGCAGAATTATATGAATAAATATAAAAATGTGATGGTAAATGTCATGATAAAAATGCACTTTTCACTACCAATCACACCCCCACACTTATCTTTTTGCTCGTCCTCGAGTAAAAATCAAAGAAAAAGAAAAATTAAACTAGCTAACTTACTTTCGTAGGAATCACAGTTGCACTTAGCATGTGCAACAAACCGTTAAACCTCTAGGTTACCCTAGAGGACGAGTGTTGTCTCGTGAGGGTTTTCAGCGGATTACACCCACAAAATCAATAAAAAGAAAAATATTTGAAATACTTTTGAAAAGACTAAGTAGTCTATAAGTTTTAGGATTATCATTTTTATTCATTCTTTAAACTTTAGTCTTTATACAGTAAATTGTTTTCCATTTTAGGTAAGGATTTAAAATTGAATTTCTAATATAGTCTTTTTCGTTACCAAAAATCATATGCATCCTTATGAATTTATACTAGGAATTCCTTAACTTGGACTCTCATGCCTCTTTATTATTTATTTATTTATATATACTTTTTTTTTATATGTATAACTCATCTAATTTTCTTTCGTGTAAGTATCAAGGCTTCTTGAGGCCCTCATACCTAACTAATTGACTATTAGATGTGTTAGTACATATATAAGTAATTTTTTCTTAATTTCCTTAGGCTTTCTAATCCACCCATGTAACGAACTTAAAATCGATAACTCCCAAACCGGTCGGCTTTAGGGCACCGGGTGAGAAAACACCCCGCGGACTCAAATTCGAGTGAACTAGGCCCCAAAACTAAGGACTTTATTTTATTTATTCACCTTTAGGCATGAATACTTATGTTTCTTGAGGCACATGTATCCAGCTTAATTAGTGATTTTCTTTTTTTTTTTATATGAGGCACAAAGGTCTTCGTCTTAGAATCCTAAATATGCATTAGTATGCACATTTCATTAAGGTAAAAATCAAGACTAATTACTTATTCAATTTCTCCTCCTATACCTAAAATTCAACAATTTATTTATTTTGACCAAGTTTTTAGAAATCCTAATCACGATTTTCCTAATCCTTAAAACTAACTTAGATTTCGTTCAAAAATAAGTCAAAATATTGTCCTTTTTATAACATTTTTTTTTATTTGCAAATTTTTGTTAGTTTCTACCTATGTTAGTATGTTAGTAAACCTCCCCCCACACTTATCTCATGCATTGTCCTCAATGTATGAATGTATGCATATATGCATGAAAAAGAAGAAGGGAAGGCAGAAGTTACCTTAAGGTGGTGGTTCCGGTGGTGGTCTAATTGGTCCACGAAATGCGGCCCAATCTACTTTTTGTGGAATTCGGGAGAACCCACCAGAAATTACTCTAATATAACTCACTAAAAAGATGTGTCCATTAAGAATTTTTATTAAATATTTGACCCCATCTAATTTCCAAATTCCATAACTGATTTCGGAGTCAAATTTGTCAACCGTCTTGTCCCAGAATGGAGTGTGAAAAGATAGAATGATTGACTTGGACGTCATAGGTACAGGAACGAATACCGACTCAGGAAAGAAGCTTAAATCAAGTAAGGGTTCAGGAGTCGGGCTAAGTTCAAGAAGTGGGTCTAAGTCAATAAGTTGAAGCTCAAGTCCACAATAATCTTCCCACAATGGAATGTGACTCAATATTGGTGATTCAAGTTCAGGAATGATAGGTGTGAGAATCAAGACTGACTCTAAAAGATTACCTAAGTCGGCTAACAAAATAGGAGTCAATAATGATTCGGGAATTTGAACTTGATCACAGATTTTAGAATCTAGGTCACATATCTCATTGGGTTCAATTTTATAAAAATGAGAACTTGCCAATTTATCCATGTGACTTTCAAATTGCAAAATTGGTCAAGTTCAATATGATCATCAAAAATGGGTGATTCAATTTCATGATGAATTGGAACAGGATCCAATGTTGACTAGGGAAAAGTGAAATCAGGTCGAGACACTGGAGTCATTATTGAATCAGGAAATAAAATTGAATCACCGAGTGGAAGATCATGATCATATTCATGTTCAAGTTCTATTTCAGGAAAGGAAAAACTTGCCAAGTTATCAAAATTTGAAGTTTCGGCAAGTTCACATGATGGCACTGAATTAGAATCTTGTTGTCCAAAGCAACTTGGTTCGTCGGCTCTAAGAGAGTGGTCAGCTATATCAGAATTGGCCGAACGATGAGAACGTAAAGATTGAACCATCATATCTATATCATGATCACGTGCTAATCTAGCCTGAGTCATGGCTGCAAGCATCCTTTCATAGTTGATAGGTGCATCATGTTGTGATTGGACTTGAAAGGATGAAGTGTAATCGTGATGAAGTTGTGAGTCGGTGGACTCACGCATCATCATGTCAGCGATTGATGGTAATTGTTGCTTGTACTCATGCATACTCATCATTTTCTGGATAGATGGTAGTCTTTTCTGACTGGGTGGATCTGAGTATGAATCTTGGGAATATTGTGGACAAGGTGGAGACGGACGACAAGTCGGTTGAAAATTGGACTCAGGGGAATCGAAACCCCATGAACTCTGTGAAGAGTTGAAAGTATGAAAATTATGGTCATAAGATGGGGACCATGGGTTATATCATTCGGATAAGACCATTCCGGCACACTAGGTTGGTCAAAGTTGTGATATGCCGGGTTGGTAATATCCGAAAAATAGTTAGGTGTGTAATATGGATTAAAATTTGAAAAATTATTATTATATGCCATATCACACCAACACAACAAAGAAAAAGAAAACAAACAAATAAACAAACAAAAAAGAAAAAATTCTAACCTAAGTTAGGGTAGACCTATGACCTAGACGACTCCTAACTGGTTAGACTGTCCATGGGAGGTAGGGTGCAGACTTTGACCACAAGTTAATCAGCCAGGTCAGGGCAAGAGTGGTGGGAGATTTTCCGTCAAAGACGTTCCTTAATTAAATAACCACCAATCTTCGAGTTTTCGGCCCTCAATCCCCTTCCTAGACACTGATTGGCAAGAGTCAACTTCCAGCACTGTTCCCCCTTAGGATAATCTCCTAAATGAGTCCGAGATGTCCCTAGGGCCAACGTCTACTAATTTTAAGTTAGGCTTGGGTTAGTGAGTGCTTGGATATGATTTTTGGGCTAAGGAAGGGTGATGAAATCCCCACCTTATCTTGTTAATGGGTTATGCCCTTAAGATATTTTTGTGCAAGTGTACAAAATATGTAAATAAGATTCACTCAAAGCATCAACCAAGAGATGAGTCCTATTCTACATGCAATGCGTACGTACCTTACTCCAGCACTCTTCAACAGTAAAATAAAGGAATTGAAAAGACACGTGCCTAATATGCAAACGTCTAATCAATTTTTATCTTTAACAACAAGTATTTTACTGTTGATTAATTAGCAGTAAGCAGGGTTATCACAGAACAAAGTTTAACAGAACAGTAGACAGATATTGCAATTTGCAGCAACCTGCAAAAAGATGGATCAGTAGGGAACTACTCAGGCCGCGGTTTCGCGGCAATTGTCGCGTTTCCGCGGCTCTGAAGTAGGCTCTTGTGCTCTGCCTTCGAGGGCAGAGGCACAGAGTTGCTATATGTCCACTTCTGCTGTCAGTTTCCCTGTTCTCCAAACCTGCAAACAGAAAGAATAAAAGAATTAGTTATTTTTTTTAATTTAGAGAAAAACTTACCGTCCCTCCCCGGCAACGGCGCCAAATGTTTTGATTGATTTTTTTACCTGCACACAAAATATGAATATTAGATTTGAGAAATAATAGTGTGCGAGGTGCTCAATGCGAATCCGCGGTAGCAGTGGCTATGCGGGTCGTGATCCTCAGGGAGGGACTAGCGATGGAAGCGTTTGTAAGTTATCTCTAAATTTTTTTTATTATTTTAATGTTAAGTTAGGAAGAAAGAAGATAGAGAAGAAGAAGTGATATTTACAATGGAAGTGAAGAAAAGAAATTGAAAATGTGGTAGTGTGAGATCTAAACTAAAGAAATAAAAGAAAGAAAACTACACATACCTCTTCAGTCTGCTTACCTTTGAACCGTTGCGACGATTTACCTTTTCTTAGAAGGCGTACAAGTATGGCGTATAGGATCGTCCGCCTTTTTGATCTACACTATGAAAATAAAAGACAAACTATGAAGACTTGTTCATCGCCATAGGCCATCAAGGGCTCTTCTTCGGCTAGGCAGTCTCGAAGCAATTAGTTCTCATGGTGAGCAAGACATTAGAGAAACAACAATAGAAGAAAACAAAAACTGAGATACACAAGAATCAACAAGAATAAAAGAACATAACATAATAAAAAAAAATGAACCTCGATTCGATTTATTTAACAATGGCGGAAAAGCAAAACTTACACCGATTGTCACCCTCAGTACAAGTAGATCTCCTTCCTCCATGAGAACATCATCTCCTCTCAGTTTTACAAAAAGGAAAAATTACAAAAGAGAAAAGGAAATCTAAACTACAAGAAGAAAACCTAAAACCCTAGATTTGGCCCTCTGGCTCTGCCTCTGGACGCTCTCTGTGTTGCACTGCAGGGGGTATTTATAGATGCAGAAGGGAGTAGAGTCCCAGATAAACTCCACGACGAAAACTGGTACCCGACTTCATCCATAATGCCGCGAAAATGCGGCTTGGGCCGCGTTTCCACGGCCAAACAGTAGCAGATGGCCACGCTCTTTGGCGCGTGGCTTCTCCTGGTCCGTCCATCTGGTCGTTTTCTTCTGGAAGTTGAATCTCAGCTCTTTATCTTTGGATTTGGATATAACTTGGGAATCAAGTTACCTAGATCCCAAATCTTTTATCCACGAATTTCCTTATCTTTACACTCTCTTCTTTGGCTTTTATCCTCATCTGCAAGTGTTTAGGGTTGGATAGAAGTCTATCCTTCCCTCTTCTTTAATATTTGCAACTTTGGCCCTTGTGTATTTGCACTTTTGACATTTGGTATTTGCACTTTTGCACTTGGGCTTGGATTTGGGCTTTTGGGCTTCTTTTAGGCTTTATTTATTATTAAAATAAGAACTCAAGGCCTACACACAATAAATCATAAAATATTAGTAAATGTGCAGAATTATATGAATAAATATGAAAATGTGATGGTAAATGTCATGATAAAAATGCACTTTTCACTACCAATCACTTGCTGTTCGTCTAGTCCATGGTCATCCTCTGGGTCTTCTTCTGGCCATGGTGTGCTGTATCCAGAGAGGCCTTCGTGTATTAACGGAGGCTTTTTGCAGGCCGCCAGCAACGAAGCGTGGAAAGGGGGCCACTTCACCTCGCGACGGTCCTAATCCCAGGATAGGTCCGCCGTATACTTATTTGATGGCGTGGTTCGCCCTGCATTGTCCTTCTTTGATTGAAACTGGAGAGGACCCCCTGCCAGGTGTTCGAATGGCGCTTCTCCGCCGATTCGAAGGACGCTCGTGGCAGAAGACTTACGTGGCTGAGGCCCGTAAATTGGTACATCGTTATGACGTCTATAGTCTCTTCCGCTGTTTTCCCCGTATTCGGGGTGCAGATTCTGAGGAAGAGTTCAAAGATGCGGGGGAGGGGCAGTCGTCCCTGAGCCGGGGAGTTTTTGAGTGGCTGGTCAGCATCCGGCCCTCACATTTATTGTACAGAAGCGGGGATACCTGCTACTTGGAGCCTTATGTTCCAAGTCGGTTTGCTCGACAGTTTGGGTATGACCAACTGTATGTGGGCAACCCAAATCTCCATCTGGCTTTCATGGGGAGTCTCATTGATGGAGCCCGTGCCTGGCGATTCTTCATTGCCGGCTGTACTGGGGCACGGTTGCGTACGCCGTTGAGGACTCCCAATCTTCTAATGACCCTGTGCTTCTGTC
This sequence comes from Agave tequilana, assembly GCA_038442645.1. Taxonomy (NCBI): domain Eukaryota; kingdom Viridiplantae; phylum Streptophyta; class Magnoliopsida; order Asparagales; family Asparagaceae; genus Agave; species Agave tequilana. The sequence continues at coordinate 6,548 of JAVJIF010024734.1, read as the reverse complement.
AATGGTATGCAACTTCCAACTCCACACCCCTTGGATTCAAGGCTAACAGCTCTGGTGTGAAGTTAATTTCTCAGCGGCTAAAATGGAAGGTCTCTGAGAGAAGGGAAGGTAAGAGGGTTCGCGTCCCAGGCATGGAGGAATTCGTTGCTGTGGATGACAGCGAAGCCTCAGATGCAGAAAGTCCTCGCTTTGAAGCGGAGACAGGTGCCGAGACTCCTGCAGCTGGGTCTGGCGTGATGGGGACAGTTCTCCCACGATGTGTGGAAGAAGTGGAGGAGGAAGGTTCTGACGTTCCTCTCCAGCGCAAACAGACAGGTGGGTCTCGTAGGAAGCGGTTGGTGAAGACGCCCCGTCGCCAAGTTCCTACGGTTGTTGTAGAGGGCGAACCATCTGTAGCGGTTCCTCCTCTTGTCCCATTAATAGTTGAACCGTCGGTTGCTGAACCGACTACTGGTGAGGTTGCTCCGGACTTAGGTAAGATCAGCTCATCTTTGTAATATATCTTCCATGTGTTCCGGACCGCTCATTATCTGCTTCGTGATGTAGGAGCTGAGGCAGTGATGAGCCCGAGAGCTGAGACGGTCAGAGAACAAGGGAAACATTATGATCCTCTGTCCGCTTCCAACGAGGGTGATTAGGCCGGCTATTTTGCCGTCCCGGAGGAATCCGGAGGTGATGCAGCTGACGTTGGTCCTTCGGGCGCTGGGACTTCCAAAGGAAGTCCTATAGCGTCAAGCTCTTTTGGATGGTCCACGGAAGATTCGGCAAGCGAAAGCGGCCGGCCATTCGTGTTGACTCCGCAAAGGACTTTCCAATGGAGCCCGTAGAGACTGATGCGGCTGCCAAGATGTTTGAGGCGACATCATCCTTTGGTATTGTTCCGACCTTTTGGCTTTTACTATTTATTGTGTCTTGCCTAAACACAATTTTGTTGCAGGTGTTCCGCCTCAGGGTGCGTCAACTTCAAGGGAACCAGACGATCTTACCGAGGGGTCAAGGAGTGACATGAGCACTTTGACCGCGGCGGATGCTGCTGTGTTGGACGCGCTGTATGGTGATCTGCCCCCTTATCGGCCTGAGCTAGCCGAAGGAACAGAGGTTGAAGGAGTGGTAGTCCCGGAGGTGTCTTCACTCCCAATTATATCAATGAGTGGGATGCCGTCAGTTTCGCCAGGTGCGGAGCTGAGAGTGATTACAAGCCCTACTTTCCCAACCCTGGTGGTCGAGCCTGCTGTTCAGGAGATGGTCACTAGTCCTACCTCAGCGGTGGCTAGTGTACTGGTTTCAATGAGGACTCCGCCGAGATCAACGATGATCTGCCCTACCGCTGCAGCCAGTGTTCCCGTCGTTCCTTCCACGGTAGTGTCAACCAGGCCGGTGGATTTTTCTGAGGCTGTCCGTCTACCAGAAGTGGCCGAGGTTGAAAATGATTTTATAGGTGACATAGTCGATAGCTTTTATAAAGGCTTAGGGCGATCCATCGACCTGGTCTTGAAAGGTTCGACTATGTCGTTTTCAACTTTGAAGGTGGTCCTCTCCCGTAGTATTGAAAGTATTCGGGACTTTGAGGGATATAACCAGGCCACTGCCTTAGAACTCCTGGTAGATCAATTTGAGAGGGACGTAGAAGAATGGCGCCGTCTTAGCCGCTCGGACCTGGAGTTTTCAGTTAATGAGCAGTTCGCGCATCTTGTCGCTCAAGTGCATGAAGCCCGTCTTGCTGCTCAGGAAGTTGCTAAGGCTATTTCTTCTGACTTGAAATCTTTGAAAACAAGGCAAGCAGAGGTTGGGATGCCATTGATGCCTCTACCAGTGCTCTTCTTGACGCTAAAGACAAAATTGGGAAGGCCAAGGAGATGATCAGGAAGGCAAATCTCCTCTTATCCAGGGCTGAACCAGTGCGTCTTGAAGAGACTACGCGGCTTGAGCAGCTTAAGGCTCAGAGTGATGAACTCTCGCGGCAGGAGTTAGCTCAGGGCAACCTTGGTTGAGGTCGAAGCTCGTTTGGCCCAGGCGACGAACTTTAATGAGGCTGAGCTGAGGTCGCAGGCGCTTGTCCGGGCTGCTAATGATAGGAGGACGAGGCTGGCTTCCCTTGAAGAGCGGATCAGATCTATGATGTACGCCCGTAGGTCGTAATATATGTGCCTCCATGTATCCCACCCTTTTGGAATTAATGAAAATAATAATTTTGTTTTGACTCCCCTGTTGAATCCCTAATTTGTTTTATCTGCTGGATTGTCGTTTCCAAGTTGTATTGCAGCCATTTGAGAGGATAGTCCTTGCTGGATTGAATAATGAGACTTGGCTATCTGCCGGTTCAGAGGTCGTACTGACGTAACCGGTTGAGAAGCAACCAAGCTCAAGATTAGCCCTTATGGGACTAAAAGGGTAATACTTGTCTTTTGTAGATGTCAACAAGTACGGGTAAGACCTGTCTTTTGTAAATGTCAACAGGCTCAAGGTTGAGACTTGTCTTTTGTAAATGTCAACAAGCTCAAAATTGAGACTTGGTTGTCTGCTGGTTCAGAGGTCGCAATGACATAATCGATTGATACGCCACCAAGCTCAAAATTGGTGATACCTGTCTTTTGTAAATGTCAACAAGTATCGAGACCTGTCTTTTGTATATGTCAACAGGGCTCGAAATTGAGACTTAGCTGTCTGCTGGTTCAGAGGTCGCAATGACATAACCGAATGAGACGCCACCAAGCTCAAGGTTGGTGATACTTATCTTTGTAAATGTCAATAAGTATCGAGATTAAGACTTGGCTATCTGCTGGTTCAGAGGTCGCAATGACATAACCGAATGAGACGCCACCAAGCTCAAGGTTGGTGATACCTGTCTTTTGTAAATGTCAACAAGTATCGAGACCTGTCTTTTGTAAATGTCAACAGGGCTCGAAATTGAGACTTAGCTGTCTGCTGGTTCAGAGGTCGCAATGACATAACCGAATGAGACGCCACCAAGCTCAAGGTTGGTGATACTTGTCTTTTGTAAATATCAACAAGTATCGAGACCTGTCTTTTGTAAATGTCAACAGGGCTCGGAATCGAGACTTAGCTATCTGCTGGTTCAGAGGTCGCAATGACATAACCGAATGAGACGCCACCAAGCTCAAGGTTGGTGATACCTGTCTTTTGTAAATGTCAACAAGTATCGAGACCAGTCTTTTGTAAATGTCAACAGGGCTCAAGGTTGAGACTTGTCTTTTGTAAATGTCAACAAGCTCGAAATTGAGACTTGGCTGTCTGTTGGTTCAGAGGTCGCAATGACATAACCGAATGAGAGCCACCAAGCTCAAGGTTGTAATGGAATCTAGGAAAAGGTCTCGTTTTCACGGGGAGAAACGAGAAAATCACTGTCATAGGTTTAGTGTTAACGTAACAGCGAAATGTATATGTGGTCTTACCATTCTATGGATGAGAATTGGTAAGTGATTTTGGAGAGCTCATTTTCACGGGGAGAAACGAGGGAATCACTGTCATAGGTTTAATGTTAACGTAACAGCGAAATGTATATGTGGTCTTACCATTCTATGGATGAGAATTGGTAAGTGATTTTGGAGAGGGAATCAACTGGGAACAGGTCCCTTAGGATTTTTAGCAAATCCTTAGCTGTCAACGGGTTTGATATGCCTTTACCAACTACCATTTGAGTTGGGCTAGCCATGCTATTCCCCTCAGCATGATGAGTTGTCGAGGACTTATGTTGGACTTAAAAGCCAACATTTTTCTCTGTCCTTAATCGTTAAGGATGTTGGATCATCTGGTCAACGTATGTGTAACCTTGATCTCTTTTAAGAGAACCAGTATATGGCCAGGTTCCTACTGGTTTATGGTTGTATGATCTCGCTTGGAGGAAGAGAAAGGCTCTCTTTGCATGTACCTTGGACATAAAGGTTTTGATCAGAGGTGTAATGTTAACTTGATCATGAGAAGGATCCTTAATCAAGGATAATACTTCTTTAAGAACTTGCCATTGACCGGCATCATGAGTAGGTCGCCATCTGAAGTCATAAGGCGGTATGCTCCGTTAGAATAGACTGTTTCTATCACAAACGGTCCTTCCCATTTAGGCTGAAATTTTCCTTTGGTCTTATGCGTCATAATCATCGGTCGTCTGACGGTTAAAACCAGGTCTCCTTTCTGGAAGACCCTCTGTTTGACCTTCTTATTGAAGGCTTTTGAGATTCGAGCTTGATACAGCTCGATGTATTGCTGAGCTTGAAATCGCTTCTCATCTAGGGCTTCGAGCTCTTGAAGACGCAACCGATCATTGTCCTCTGATGTGATCTTAGTGGTCAGAGCGACTCGCAATGACGGCATCTGGATTTCCAACGGGATGACTGCTTTGCACCCATATACCAGGGGAAAGGCGTATTGCCTGTCGGTGTCCGAACCGTGGTTCGGTATGCCCAAAGACATTCACCGAGCTTTTCGTCCCAATCTCGCTTATTCGAAGAGACGAACTTCTTGAGTAGCTTGATGATCGTTTTGTTGAATGCTTCCGCCAAGCCATTAGCGGCGGGATTATAGGCAGTTGAAGCCACATTTTGGATTCGGTATTTATCGCAGAACCGATAGAATACCTGGCTTATGAATTGGGGACCATTATCATGGATGATCCGCCTAGGAACACCAAATCGATGGATGACATGGTGCTTGATAAACTTAACCACATTAGAGGTTTTGACTTCAACCTGTGGTATGGCTTCTGCCCACTTTGAAAAGTAATCGGTTATTGCCAGGATAAACCGGTGACCTCTTGTCGAAGAGGGGCTGATTGGCCTTACGACATCGATTCCCCATGCTTCGAATGGCCATGAAGCAACAGTTGGGTGGAGCAGCTCCGGGAGCTGGTGTATGAAGTCCGCATGAACTTGACATGCTTTACACCTTCGTGCATATTGGATGGCATCAGCTATCATGGTTGGCCAATAGTATCCAACCCTATGCAACCTGTCTTTGAGTTTTAGATCTGGTTGATGAGCTCCGCAAATGCCGTCGTGTGCTTCTTTAAGCACTTCCTGTGCCTCTGAACTGGAAAGGCAACGGAGGAGGACACCGTCATATGAAAGACGGTAAAGGGTCTTCAGAGTTGGATCGTAGTAGAAACGGAGAGACCTTCGTCTGATAGATGCAGCTTCTTTAGGATCGTCTGGCAGCAGACCATGTAATGCATAGTCGATGAGAGGAAATCGTCAATCTCTCGGCTCAAGATCCGCGGAGACATTATAGACTTCTCGGGTTCTTAACATATGCTTAGAGCATACGAGATGTCGAGTTGCCACTGTGAGGTGATACTCGGTGTCGGCTGGTAAGGCTAATGTTGTTGCTAATGCAGCAAGAGCGTCTGCCTTGATATTCTGAGATCGAGACACTTGCCCGATGTAGAAACCTTCAAATAGGTTAGCCAATTCGATGGCTGTATGGTAATAAGGCACCAAATCCTCGTGGCGAACTTCATATTCGCCTTTAACCTGATTGATGATCAGTTTTGAATCGCCATAGGCATCGAGGTAGCGTACCCCCATTCCATGGGCGAGCTGAAGGCCAATGAGCGGAGCATTATATTCCGCTATATTGTTGGAGCATGATTCCGTCAGAGAAAATGCTCTAGGAAGGACATGATTCTGTGGGGAGATGAACACAACCCCACTCCGGCAATGATCTTACCTTTAGGGTCTATTCGTGATGCTCCATCGAAGAACATCTGCCACACTTCTTCTCTCTCTGATGTTGTATTAGACTCGAAGACTTCGTCTGGAATATCTTCATGAAGTTTTGAGTGTTCCGGAACTGGATGGGCAGCCAAGAACTCTGCAAGGGCCTGGCCTTTAACCGCCTTCTGTGGGGTAAAGATCATGTCGTATTGAGACAAAAGAAGCGCCCATTTAGCTAATCTTGAGTTCAATGATCCTGGTTTCGTCATGAGAAGACGCAAAGGATTTACTCTGGAGATGACATGTATGGTTTGGCCGACCAAATAATGTCGTGTCTTCTGAACAGCGAAGACAAGAGCTAAACACTCCTTCTCGATAGGATTATAGCGAGATTCTGCTCCTATGAGAGTCCTGCTCAGATAATAAATAGCCTGCTCGTGACCATTGTCGTCCTTTTGAGCGAGGAGGGCACCAAGAGAATGGTCCAGAGCTTTCGCATAAAGAAAGAATGGCTTCCCTGATGTAGGGGCCACTAAGACTGGAGGCTTCGTGAGGTATCTCTTGATGTCTTCATAAGCTTCTTGACAAGCTTGATCCCATACAAGGAGGCACCCTTTTTCATAAGTCGGGTGAACGGTTGACAGCGGCCTGAGAGATTTGCGATGAATCTTCTGATATAAGCCAGTCTACCCTGCAAGCCTCTGAGCTCTTTGAGGTTCCTCGGTGGATACATGTTCTGAATGGCTTTGACTTTGTCTGGGTCAAGATGAATCCCTTTTGACGTAACAATAAACCCAAGGAACTTGCCACTTAACACTCCCAGGAAGGATTTTGTCGGGTTCATTTTCAGTTGATGAGCCCACATTATGTCGAACATCATTC
>JAVJIF010024733.1:0-59245 GCA_038442645.1 Agave tequilana | reverse complement strand
AGTCCGGCAAGGACTATTTCTTTGTCATCATATGACAGAATTTTGAGCTTGATGGCTTCTCAATCGGTTATGTCATTGCGACCTCTGAACCGGCAGATAGCCAAGTTTCTCTTTCAGTCTGGCAAGGACTATTTCTTGGCATCATATGACAGAATTTTGAGCTTGGTGGCGTCTCATCGGTTATGTCATTGCGACCTCTGAACCGGCAGATAGCCAAGTCTCATCTTTCAGTCCGGTAAGGACTATTTCTTTGTCATTATACGACAAAATTTCGAGCTTGGCGGCTTCTCAATCGGTTACGTCAGTGCGACCTCTGAACCGGCACATAGCCAGGTCTCATCTTTTAGTCCAGTAAGACTATTTTCTCAAATGGCTGTCATACAACTTGAAAGCGAGAATTCAGAAGATAAAACAAGTTGAAATACAACAGGGGAGTCAAAACGAAATTACTTTTATTGATTCTGAAAAGAGGATACATGAATAAACAGATTAGACAGCTATGAGGGTGCTTCATAGGACTTGATCCGTCCTTCAAGAGTGGCCAGCCTTGTCTTCCTCTCTTCAGCAGCCCTGATAAGTGCCTGCGACCTCAACTCGGCCTCATTAAAGCTCGCCGTCTAGGCCAAGCGAGCTTCAACTTCAACCAAGGTTGCTCTCTGAGCTAGCTCTTGCCGCAAGACTTCATCATTCTGGGCCTTAAACTGTTCAAGCCGGGCAGTCTCTTCAAGACGCACTGGTTCAGCCTTGGATAAAAGAAGATTAGCCTTCCTGATCATCTCCTTGGCCTTTCAATTTTATCCTCAGCGTCAAGAAGAGCACTGCTAGAAGCATCTATGGCATATCCAAGCTCTACTTTCCTCTCCAAGGACTTCAAATCAGAAGAAATGGCCTTAGCAGCTTCCTGAGCGGCGAGATGAGCTTCATGCATCTGAGCAACAAGATGCGCAAGCTGTTCATCAACTGAAGACTCCAGATCTGAATGGCTAAGACGGCGCCATTCGTCCACATCCCTCTCGACTCTGTCCACCAGAAGCTCCAACGTGGCGGCCTGGTTATCCCCCCAAGTCTCGGATACTGTCAATGCTTCGGGAGAGGACCACCTTTAAAGTAGAGAACGAGGTAGTCGAGCCCTTCAAGACCAAAGCAATGGATTGCTTCAAGCTCTTATAAAAGCTGTCAACTAACTCGGCCACGAATTCGTTTTCGGCCTCAACACTCCCGGCAAACGAGCAGCCCCTGAAGACAGAGTTTCCACTGGATTTATTGACACTACCGTGGAAGGAATAGTGGAAGCACTGGCTGCAGCAACATGAGGGGTCGTCGGTGATCTCGGAGGAGTCCTCATTGAAACCAGTACACTAGCCACAACCGAGGTAGGACTAGTGACTATTTCCGGGAGAGCTGGCTCAACCACCAATGTTGGAGAAGTAGGACTGGTAATCACCTTCAGCTCCGCGCCTAGCAAAATAGGCGGCACTGGCGAAACCGATGGCATCTCACTCATTGATATAGTAGGGAGTGAGGTTGTTCTATGACTACAATCCCCTCAATCCCCTTTTCTCTGGCCGGTTCAGGCTGATAAGAGGGCAGGTCGTGATACAAAGCATCCAACTCAGCAGTATCCACTGCGGTCGAAGTACTTACTTCACCCCTAATTCCCTCAGGAAGATTGGTTGGCTCTCTTGAAGTCGATGCACCCAGAGGCGGAGCACCTACAACAAGACTTTGTTTAGGCAAGGCATAACAAATAGCAGGAGTCAAAAGGTCAAATAGTACCAAAAGATGGTGTCGTCTCAATTGTCTTGACGGCTGCATCAGCCCCTACAGGCTCCATTGGAAAATCTTTGGCGGAATCAACACGAATGGCCGGCCCACCTTCACTTGCCGAACCCTCCGTGGTCCACCCAAAAGAGCTAGAATCTACGAGACTCCCTTTTGAAGTCCCAGCGCCCGAAGGACACATCAGCCGCATCATCTCCAGACTCTTCCGAGACGTTAAAATAGCCAGCCACATCGCCTTCCTTATAAGTAAACAAGGGATCATAATGCTCCCCTTGTTCTCCGGCAGCCTCAGCTCTTGGGCTTCTCACCGCCACAGTTCCTGAATCATAAAGTAAACAATGAGCTACATGTAGCACATAAGAAGTATATTACATGAATGGAGCTGATCTTACCGGGTCCGGAGCAGCTTTACCGGTAGTCGGCCTAGGAGCCGACAACTTAATGACTAATGGGGCAGGAGGAGGAGGTGCTGCAGATAATTCGCCCTCTGCGACAACCGTAGGAGCGTAGCGACGAGGCTTCTTCACTACCCTCTTCCTACGAGATCCACCCTCCCGCTTTCGTTTGAAGTGGACGTCGGGATCTTCTTCCTCCACTTCTTCAACGTCAACATGTTCTACGGGGGCCGTCCCTACCCCACCAGAAGCAGCGGCCGGAGCCTCAGTACCTGTATCCGCTTTGAAGCGAGGACTTCCTGCATTCGAGGCTTCGCTGTCATCAACAGCAATGAATTCCCCGAGGCCTGGAACGCGGACCCTTTTACCCTCGCTCTTCTCAGTGACCTTCCGCTTCAGCCGCTGAGAGATTAACTTCACACCAGAGGAATTAATAGAAAATCCAGTGGGTGTGGAGTTTGAGGTCCTATACCACTGGCAGAATCCAGGATCATCAGAAGGTTCAGAGTCCTTAGCGGCATGCACATCCGCGCCTCAGTACAGCCAGGAATGAAGAACCACCAGGCACGAGCTCCATCGATGAGGCTCCCCCATGAAGGCCATACTGTTGTTTGGGTTACCCACATACAGTTGGTCATACCCAAACTGATGGGCAAACCGACTCGGAACATAGGGCTCCAGGTAACAGGTGTCCCCGCTTCTATACAACAAGTGTGAGGGCCGGATGCTAACCAGCCACTCAAAGATTCCCCGGCTCAATGACGTCCGCCCTTCTCCCACATCCTTGAATTCTTCACCATAGCCCGCATCCCGAATATAGGGGAAGCAGCGAAAAAGGCTATAGACGTCATGATGGCACAGCAGCTTACAGACCGCAGCCACATAAGTCTTCGACCATGAACACCCCTCGAATCGACGGAGAAGCACCGTTCGAACACCTTCTGGGGGTTCCTCTCCGGCCTGGATGATGGAAGGGCAGTGAAGGGCGAACCATGCCATTAGATAAGTATATGGCAGACCTATTTTGGGGTTTGGTCGTCGCAGGGCAAAATAGTCCCATTTCCCTGCTTCATCGTTGGTGGCCTACAGAAAGCCTCCGTCAATGCGCGAAGGCCTCTCAGAATACAGCACACCATGGCTGGAAGGAGTCCAAGAGAACGACCATGGACTAGATGAACGACAGGCAACAAGACAGTTGGATGAATGACATCGCCAGATGAAGATGGCACCACATATCTCTTCAACCAGACCGTCAAGAAACCAGCCAGAAGTACCTTCTGGGACGTCGGCCGACGAGCCTGGTAGTGGAAACTCCGAAGAATATCGCCTTTCTCATAGGGGCCGTCATCTTCTTTAGAATTAGATCCCCTTGAGAATGCTCTTGCATCCGGCGAAAGATGTCTTCATCAGCAACTCCACAATGAGCCGCTTCAGGAGTATTTTCCATGTCAGGGAACAAATAGTTTTCCCATCTCTTCAAACTGCATGAAGCTCCCTTATGGCCCCCATGCATGCTGGAGCAAATGTGGAGGTGGCACATTAACTCCCGATAAGTCTCAAATAGGGCAGGCTCCTGCTTCTCCAGAAGTGCCAATTCCGCCTCGCACGGAAAATATTCTTCGTATGGGAGAGATCCCAAAGGCAGAGCAGAGACTTCCCACATCTCGTGCAGAGCAATACCCAATTCGCTAACAGGGGTGAAGAAGGTCCCTATAGCCGGGCAGTATAACTCAAAGATGACGTAGAAGTTCGCTACGCTCATCTGAATGCCATAACAGGTCGCCCTGACGGCCTCATAAAGCCCCAACCTCTCCAGATCCTCCTCAAAATGAGCAAGGACATATAGGGTCAAGTCCCTCCACCATGCCTTGGGAGGGTGAATCCCCCTGGAGTCCTGAAATCAGTGGCAGGATAGTTGCCACGAACCATAAAGAATTGATTCCCAAAAGTCTGAGCCACCGCAGGGTTTTCTCCCACTGGGATGTCTGGGAGTAAATTCCCATGGTGGAGACCCAATATGCAGCGAGGAGGCCCGCTCTTGTGTAACCGAGTGAGGGAATTATCAACTTCCCTACGTGAACGGATTCAGTAGTCCGAGTCACTTGCCACTGCATCTTCTGAGCCCTCGTCACGCATTGAAAGAAGGACAAGGAAAAATGCCGCTTGCTAGATGGGAGATAGAACTTCTCACCATCTAATTTGAAAATCCACTGCCCCTCTCCGGCTAGCAGCTGGCGATTATGGTCTGGCGCTGCATCTCCGAACATGAAGCCGGGCTTCCGATAGATTCTTCGGTCAGATCTTCAAGGGGAGCAGTAGTTAAGATGCTCCTCATGGTGCGTTGATCCCCACCATGAATAAGTGTATCCCGAGCAGGAGAGCTTCACTCGCTGAATAGTGAATCCTATCCTTAAAACTACAGACTGACATTGCCATCTAGCCCCCTAGCTGTACCAAAGAGACTGTTCAAAGGACCAGGAGTATAGTGCACTGCAAGAACAAAGAGAAACTATGGTTAGTTCATCAGCCAAACAAGAGCTAAAACAAGAATGCAATTTTTGTTAAGGCATAACCTCACTCTCCGAGCGAAGCTTGCCTAATGATAGCTTCGCCCCGAAGCTTAGCTTCGCAGCTGCAGCGTAACTCCGCACTCCACACAAAGGCAGGATGCACAAAAATGTCAAAGTGTTAGCTTCGCTCTGGAAGCTTAGCCTCGAACAACAGAATGCGACAAAGCACCAGGGGCTAACTTCGTCAGAAGAGTATTATTGCCTAAAGACTATTTTAAGGGCATTAAGGTCCTTCTCAGTTACACTCCAAAGGCTAGCTTCGCATCCTGTCATTCAACAGGATGTGAATCGCTTAAGTGATAGCTTCGCCTGGAAGCTTGAAGAAGGGACCCTTCAATTCTAAGATTCCCAATCAAGAAATCTAGGGAAATTCAGGGAATCGAACTCCCCAAGATCACCAGATCATGATTGATCGTTCTGGGTTCATTGAAAGATAGCCAGAAATTGGCTTAAGAGAGAGATGAAAATCTCTGATCAAAAGGGAAAGATCCCTACCGGCGATCGGCCGTTCGATGACCGGAGGAGGAGAAGGACCCTCCGTCGTAGAGGTTGCGACCTCTTTTCCTGCTCATCTCTTGGAAGCCATTGAAGAACTGAAGAGGTTCTTGGATTCTCAAATGAAGAAGAAAGAAGAAGAAAGGGCTTGCAGTGCTCTGAAAATTCAAAGAGAAGTGATGCCTTCTCTTTCAGCCCGATCAGGCTTTTATAGGCTGATGATTGCCTAAATGTCGCCTCGAAAGGAGCACAGGCAGTCGTTTCAAATTAATTTGAAACGGCGCCTAAAGCGCCTTCCCGAGAAGCGCTGCTTCAGCCCCATTAAGGGCTAACTCCGCCGTAAGTCTAGTGCTGACTTAGCGCGACGCATGAATAACTTCGCTGAAAAACATGTCTTAGCTCCGCTAAAAGCACAGCCCGAGCTTCGCAGAGAATTCATGCTAGCTTCGCTGGAAGCTCGTTCCTGATTCAGGTAGGATCCTGTCTTTAACTTCGCATGAAGTTTAGCTCCGCCGGTCCACTTCAAGTGTTCTCGAATCGAAAAGAAGGAGAAGCAAAGCAGATAAGCAGAAAGTGAACTTTTATTGATTTAAAAGGGAAGATACATTGATACAACTACATCAAGGTTGTGTTTCGTACAACAGAATAATTTGCTCCAAAGGCATACAAGTGATACTATCTACTTCCAAGCCAACCAACTGGACACGAAAGGCCTTCCTCCTGCACAAGACCGTAATCCTTCGCATAATAGCAGATTTTGCCATCAAGGAGCCAGATCGTCTTTGATGAAAATTGGCAAAGGACCGGTTGCCACCAGAAGGCCGGATCTTCTTTAATGAAAATTGGTAAAAGAAGGATCCGAGACCTTACAGGTGACGTCCGCTTTCCCGAAGTGGATTATCTCGGATAAGCGACTATCAGCCCCGCCTCGAAGTGGATCATCTCGGATAAGAGACTGCCAACCTCTTCTGGGAACACCCATCAGTTGCCCCAGTTTGTTCCTCCTACTTAAGATTAAAGTTTCAACTGGAAAAGCAAGAGGCAACTTTCTGGTCTCTTTTATCAAAATAAAAGACTGGCGAACATAGCTCACTGCAACCCAAACTGGAAACAAGTTAGCAGTAAGTCAAAGGAAAAGCTGCCAAAGTGAAATGCTAAGTCAAATTCTTTGGGACGAAGCAATTTATATCTGATTCAGTTGTAGTTTAAGAATGGATTTCAGTTTCAGTTAAGCAGAGGATAGCCTCGCTTGCACAGTGATGATGGGCTAGCTCAGCATAAGCCAAGTCCTAGCCTCGCCTATATGGCTAAGCCAGACTGATCCTGAGGGACGCAGTCTTAGCCCCACCTATATGGCAAGACTGGCTCAACCTTGAAGAGACTAAGTCCCAATTCTTGCCTAAGTGGCAAACCTAGCAGGCAACCATGCAATGATCTTTCTTTGATCAAGTGAAAATGATAGCTTCGCCGGGAAGCTGGGAAACAGGGCTGAAGCCCTTCTCTACAGATCAGTCAGATGCAAAATGAAGAACAAGGGAAATCAATTCCTGAGGCAGCTGTTAAAGCTAAATTAAGGGAGACAAACTCCCTAAAGTTATCAGTTCATTGGTAAAGTCTTTGGAGGACCGAGACTCACCAGTTCTTGGTCGGTTAATGACCAGAGTGGGCACCCCCACTAGTTCAGAGATCTGAGTATCTCTCTCTAGACAACCAAGAGAAGTCATGAACAGACTGCTTCTCTGCAGAGGACCTCAAGTGTCCTATTTATAGGCCTCATGGCCTGAGCGCACCGCTGCTGCTTCAAGCATAGAAGCGTGAGCGAATTTAAGGCATTTGCTGAGCCTTGAGAAAGGGAATAGTCTCCCTCGAAAATGCGCAAGGGAGGAAGGATCTCCCTCGTTAATGCAAGAGAAGTTATTTCAACTTCGGGAAAGGACATAATCCTTCTCGTAACTGGCCGAAAGCAGTTGGCCTCGGGAAAGGAACGACGTTCCAAAGCGAACCTATTCCGGAAGGCTCGGACGCGGAGCCACCCAGACACGAAGCTATCCAGACGCGAAGCTACCCAGAATCGCGAATCTACACGATTCCTCAGCGAACTTATTCCAATCCCGAAGCAGGATTGAAAGCGAAGCTGAACTCAACTACCATGGTGACGTTCGTACTTCATATACCATCAATCAAAGCAAATCAAAGTATTTCAAAGCCTGAACCATTCCATTGCAGACTTTCAAAAACTTTGAAGGGGGTCTTGTTGACACTTTAAAAAAGACAAGATTCTTGACTGGCCTGAACAATGTATAAACTTGTTGACATTTATAAAAGACAAGTGACAGATAAGCTGACGACCAGTCCTATACCCATCTCCGAGGGACAAATCAGCAACTTGGACTCTATTGATCCAGTGAAGCAGACATTGAGCCTAGATTGTCTTTGAACAGACCTCAGCAGGTCTAAGATGCTAGGTTAGCTCAACACTTAACATCACATGAGCCCAAAGGGATAGCCTCGCCTGAGAGGCTAAGATCGCCCAACTTCGCCTTGGAGCCGTTCAAAACTCCATCAGGAAGCTAACTTACAGCTTCGCCTGAAGTGCTCAGTTAACTCCGCAGAGACTTAGCTTCGCTCGAAGCCACACGTAATCACGCAGAAGGATGTTCGGTAGCTTCGCCACAGATGTTATCTAGCTCCGCTGAAGAGCTTTCTTCTGACTTCGCCAGATGCTCCTTCCAGCTCCGCTGCGAGCTCGATGTGGCATCTCCGCTGCGGGTCTGTCATGGTCAACCCTTGACCAATTAAATCTCCAGATGAGATCAAATCAATTCAAGATCAAGATCAAATCTAATCAATATCAAATCTGAGATCAAATTTGGCAGTTGCTTACCATAATCTCTTGACTCTCCTAAAACAAGTAAGAGGATCAGGGGAGATCTTCCAATTATATGAAAAGAATCAAAACAGATCAGGAGATCGACGCTACCTGCTATTCCTAACTTCGCAGAAGTTGATTCTAGCCTCGCAGCAAGGCTACTTTCCAGATTTAAACAGATTGACTCAATCTGTTTCCAGATTTTCAAGGGACAATTATACCCCTGCTCTTCCTATAAATAGCTCACTAGGGGCACAAGGAGAGAGGACCACCACACAGAGCGCACAACCACCATGCAGAGCGCACAAACACCAGGCAGAGCGCACAAAGAGACGCACAAGGCGCAGCGGCTGAAAAACAGAGAGAGGCTAAAAAGAGATCTATTCTCTTGCTTCTAATAATTCAGATAATTCAGAGAGTTACTTCTCTAATCAGGGTGCTGATACCCTAATACCTTCCTTCCTTTCAAGGAATTTTCGGAACTAGGCGAGAAGGAATTCCAAGTGGAGGCAGTTTGAGAAGTAACAAGAGGGTTCTACCAACCTTCTATTCTTCGATTCCCCGAACCAGGCGAGAAGGGAATCCTATCGATCGCATCGTCAAAGGGACAAAGTGGTTACGCGCTGGCCAGGCTACTATCGGCACACTTCTCCAGAATCTCAGAGGAGATCTACTTGTAATCTTTTTAGAATACTTGTAATTTAGCTCCTCGACACTTTTTTGTAAGTTTTCCCCCTTTGCAAAATCAATAGAAAACAAAAGGTAACACAGAGATTCGTGTGCAGAGAACAAGCAGTAAGACAAGGTTTTTATGTGAAAAAACAATTTAGAAAAAACCAAGGGAAGGGGAGAGAGAATTCACTATTTTTAAGAGGTTACAGTGAACTCAGTAGAGCTATACTCTATTTACAATCTCTGATTCCGGTCCTCTTGCTTGATGGAGGTCCAAGTGTATAAATACCCTGCACATTGTAACCAAAGATGCGGATATTACGAATCTCTATAACAATAAAATTTGTACATTGAGATTTCTTCATAACTACTCGGATTATGCTCTTGATTATTGAAAGTGATTTCTGCTGTCAGCAACAATCATCCATACTGAAGCAGGGTGTTGCAATTCTAAGAAGTGAAATGATCCGGCGGCATAACCGACTCCATGAATTAAGAGAGAATTGAAAATGAAAATCAATGTTTTCGGTGTTGTAGATGTCTTACTCAGAGCGAGAGGAATGCCCTCGGGCACAGATGGGTGATTCTCAGGAAGTTGCTCAGAGTATGAGAGTTCTCAGGGTAGTGGTATTTCTCGGGAAGAGGTGTTACCTCAACAACGGCTGAGTGGTGCTTAGGAAGGTGATCTGCTGGCATATCTTGTCTGTTTCAAGTGTTCTTGATGAGGTTATGATACATGTCGCAATCCTGATACAGATCAAAATCTGACCACTACACTATATAAACCAAAAAAAATTTAAAATGTCAAACCCATAACTTTTAAACCTAAAATAAACAAATTACTTTTAAGCACTGAAAAGAATTAATATTACAACTGAGTTGTTTCCCTCCACTCTTGATCAAATCAGGCTATAAATGTTCTATTTCTTAAAGCACACTTTGTTGCTTTAGTTTTTGGTGCTAAGCATAAATTATTAGAATAAATTCGCATATATGTTCAATTAAAAGGTGAATATAAGTTTAGGTTTTAGGTTAAATTTAATATATGGGTTAGGGATTAGTATTTGGCGAAAATATAAATGGACTAGCAAAAGCCTACATCAATGCAAAAACAGACTCATTTTATTCCAAAACACAAAACTCTCAAAACTAGCATAATTAGCAATAATTAGCAACGAGAACAATGAACAACAAATCATAATCTTTGCCGCTTCCTCTCTCCTGCTCACCAACCCATGGCCACGCCCGCCACCGCCTCCCCACCAAATGCCAACAAATTCTAGTCGGACAGCCAGCAAATCCTCCACGCCAGTAGCACCTCCTAATAAAAATGTTTGGCTTTCCAGTCCAGTCAAGAGCGCATCACTCCACCCTCCCTTGCCCCATCTTACCCCCTTGCCCCGCCACCTATGAAAAGCTTTTACCTCTGAGGAATCCACTATAATTATCTAAAAATAGTGAATTCTCCCTCTCCTTCCCATGATTTTTCCTAAATTGGGTTTTCACGTAAAACTTGTGTCTTTGTGATTGATTTGTGATTGATTTTGTGATTCTCTCTCCTAGATCTAGGTTAAGATTTGAAGTGTAGACAATTTTCTATTGGAATTTACCATTACAAATGTCCACAAATATTATTTCAAAAATGTACACGATTATTATTTGCCAAAAATTATAATCACATCACAGAAGAAAAAATTACTTTAAAACATCTCGAATTTGCTCTTCGAGTTGCTGCAGCTTCTCTCTCTCTTTCCATAGCTTCTCCATTAACCTTCTCCTTTATGTTCATCATTCCTTGTATACATTGCAAGCTTCTGCATTAACCAAGCTCTTGTTGAGTGATACAAAAGCTTATGTCTGATCTTGGCACATGGACATTTTATTGGTAGTGAGAAGACTATTTGATCTAAAAAATTCTTTTCAGTGATAATTTTAGTTAGGAATCATGTACGCTAGTAAACTTGATTGGTTTTTGATATAGTGATATTGTATGGGGTAAATTTTCAATATGAACTTATCTACGCTCAATTTGTAAGGAGATTTAAGAGAGAAAGTACTAAAACTTGTGTAAGAAAAAAGTCATACATGTTTTTATAGCATAATTGATTTAATACTGAGCTTATATCCAATTCAAATTGGTATCAAAAATTGGTATTAATTTCAATTGTTATCATTTTTTCTAAAACTTATGCATTAATTTTTTGTTGGAGTTTAGCTTAAACAAAAGATTATAGTCAAGTTTTGAGCGAACACGTGTTGATTCAAGAGCTCAAGCATAAAAATTATATTAAGTATTCAAGAAGGAGTTTAGCTTATCAAGAATCAAGTTTTGATCAAGGAGAAAAAGATCATGAGAGAAGACTTGACATTTGTAAAAGAGTTTGTAAATATTTAGAAATTTTCTAAAGTTTAGATCAGATTTGATTGCTTAAGTTTATACACAGACAAAAGATTTAGATGTATAGTTTAACTGAGTTTTAGCTTTAGATTCATCAAAAGTGAAATTTGAGGGTTAATTTTCACGAGTTTGTTATTTAGAAACAAATTGAGTTTTATATAGTTTATATCTCAGAGAAATGGTTTTTATTGTTTGAAATATGTATTGGATACTAGCCATACATATTAGAGTGAAATTTAATGAAAGAAACTTATTTTGATGCATTTATGTTTTGATCATATCAGAAGTTTGATTTTGTGAAAGTATTATCTCAAATACAAGTTTTATTATTTGAAATGTGATTGCTTCTATCCATTCACATTAGAGTTTCAAAAGTGTTCGTAGAAACTTATTTTTGTGTATATGATGTGAATGTTTTCAACATTTCAAAAGTTTAATGTTTATTTTTTGGAAAAACACTTTTAAATACCATTTTCTTTTTGAAAAATGAATTCGAAATCTTAAAAAAAGTTCAAACATTTGAAATATGTGCTCAACATATTTATACTCATATGTACTTAAAAGAACTTGTTTTGTGAATTTTATAAATATTTAATTTAATTTTTAAAGAATTTTAAAAGAATGAAAAATTGGTTTTGACCTTAGGCTAGTCGACCATGCGGTCGATCGGATATGCCCCAGTCAGTGGCTCATGTACAGTGATTGACCGCGTAGTCAACCATTTTGCTGTGTCTGCTCAATACCTTTTTAGTATTTTGATCATAATTTTTTACTCTGATATCCAATCAATATGATTCAAATTTCATTATAAAGATAACTCCAAGAGCAACAATATTTGTTCAATGCTCATTTCCATATCCAAACATTTAAGGTGTCAACAATGTTCATTTCCATATCCAAATGTTTAAGGTGTCAAAACTTGGTTGTCAAAAATTGGTTTGAAGTCAATCAATGTTCTGCAAAAACTTTACAGTTTTTTAGTTTGACACCCTTCAGTGTTTTTATCATAACTTTATACTCTTATATGGAATTGATTTGATTCAAGTTGCATTAGAAAGATATCTCAAAGATATATAAATTCTTCATATATAGTTACTTCTAAATTGTAAAGATTTAACCTTTAAAAATGATCTTCAAATTGACTTTTTTGTGTAGAGACACTTTTAGGACAGTCGATCGGGCAGCTCCAAAGGCTAGAAATCTAGTCATTGGGCGATCGATTGGCGAGGTGATCGCCGGCATTTTTTGCCCCAGATTGGGCCTAACAACTAGTTTTTTAGGGCTCTATAAATAAATGTCTTTGGAGAGAGTTTTCAACATGTTTTAAAAGGAGTTTTACAAGATTTTTGAAGAGGAAAATTTGTGTTTAAAAGTTTTAAAAATATCAAGAAAACAAATTTTTGATTGATTCAAATTTCTGGATTCAAATTTCTATAGTTTCATGGATAATTTCTTAAGTGTTTTCTTAAAAGCTTCAATTCAAAACTTCTAGTTTTCTCACAAACTTGAGCTATCATTTATATCTATCCTTATAAGATTTCTTGTTTCTTTGAGATTTCTAATTAGTGGTCTTAGTGATCGCCAAGTGGTGTTCTTCCTCAAAATTGCTTTACTCTACCCTCGTGTAGAGGTGTATTTGCTTTGTGCATTGGCTGTGTGCCCACTTCTTTTGCAGAGGTTCAATGGCTTGTGCCTCCTCTTATGTAGGGATAGTTTTCTTTGTGGAGTTATTTTGTGGAGATGATGAAAATCCTTCACGCGATGAAGGCGAGGACATAGAGCTAGTGACTTGAATCTCGAAACAGATTCTTGTGTTTGTGCTTGCTATCTCTCAACTCAACTCTACTTGTTTATATCTAGTATTGCTCTTATTACTTAATTCATATATGCTTGATATTATGACAATTGTTTGATCTAAGAAAGCTATTGAAGCACCTCAACTCTTTAAAAGAGAAATCTTGAGGAGAAGTTCTAGAGCCCTTCACCGGAAATTTAGCTTCACTTTTTGGAATCTATATTTGTGTTAGTAATTATTAGCCATTATTTTTAGTTTCTGCATTTGATTAGCACTTAACCTATTCAGATCCTCTAGGTGAACTTTTAGGCACATGACCGGGTCATTGTGAAAGTCGGTTACCATTTTGTCTTGGAAGTGTCGGATGTGCTGAACTGAATTCTCGCTCTAGAGTTGCTGCCTAATGTGGGAGTGGAGAATTTTCTCGGGAATTCACACTCTTGGATATCTTTGGAGAGAGGAGAGTCATGAATGTAGGTAGTTGCAATTAGGTCCTAAGGCAGGTTGGCCTTGATGATCCGTCTTGGGATCAGCTCGTTGAGGGCATGAAGATTCAGGGATCCGTTTCTCTCGGGGTCATTCTCTATTTGTGTAGAACTATTCTGGAGGGCTCCAACTTGGTCTAGAGCTCTTGGTTAAGTAGTTTTAGCTTCTTTTGTTCTTGGATGATATTCTCGCGGTGCCATCTGTTTTTGCTCACAATCAGATTGCAGCTGTTTTTCTTTTATCTGCTCTCTCATATCTAGAGCATCTGAAAGAATTGGTCTTCTCGTTGTTGAGATGATTGGATATTCGCAAAAAGTTTCTGCAGTGAGATGGAGCCAATGTCCCTGTCAGGCGGTTGATTGCTGGTTGGCAGGGAGACCTTGCCCCAAGTGGTTGCGATGGCCCTGCCTTTGAAAGTGGCATCGTTGGGGGTTTGCTTTTGTGGGGCCATCGTTGATCTGGAAGTGGATTTTTAAGGAAGGTTATAGGGGGAGAGATCTTGAGTGTAAGGACTCAACTCTCAATGAAAATACCAAAATATGAAGGATATTTTCTGACACAAATGATCGAGCGCTCGATTTCGCACCACGGGAAATAAAGGTAACACAGAGATTCGCACGCAGAGAACAAGCAGTAAGACAAGATTTTTATATGAAAACCCAATTTAGGAAAAACTAAGGGAAGGGGAGAGAGAATTCACTATTTTCAAGAGGTTAAAGTGAACTTAGTAGAGCTATACTCTGTTTACAATCTCTGGTGCCGGTGCTCTTACTTGATGGAGGTCCAAGTGTATAAATACCTTATACATTATAACCAAAGATGCAGATATTATGAATTTCCATAACAATAAAATTTGCATATTGAGATTTCTTCATAACTACTCGGATTATGCTCTTGATTATTAAGAGTGATTTCTGCTGTCATCTACAACCATCCGCGCTGAAGCAGGGGCTGTTGCAATGTCTAAAATGTGGAACGATCTGCAGCATAACCGACTACGTGAATTAAGAGAGAATTGCATGTGAAAATCAATGTGGTCGGTTGTTGTAGATGTCTTACTCAGAGCGAGAAGATTGCTCTCGGGCACAGAAAGGTGATTCTCGAGAAAGTGCTCGGAGTATGGGAGTTCTCGGGGCGGTGGTCTTCCTCGAGAAGAGGAGTTACCTCAACAACAGTTGAGTGGTGCTTAGGAAGGTAATCTGCCGGCATATCTTGTTTGTTCAAGTGTTCAATTCTAGTCCAGTCAAGAACGCACCACTCCACCCTCCCCTGCTCCATCTTACCCTCTTGCCCCGCCACTGCCGGCAGCACCATTCTCCTGTCCCGACACCCGCGGTGGCATTTTGACTAGCTTGCTTGGGAAATTTCGAGGGATTTAAATAGGCCCGGATCAGTTCTCCAGTTTCCTTCCAAATTCTTACCGTTTTTTTAGATGTCCAAATTCCAATAGCTGGACAGAAAGGGGCAGCGAATCTCCCTCAAAGGCAAACATCATTGTAACTACTTAGTCTAGTTTTGTTGAGAATAAATTCAAAAAAGTAGATCAAATGTTTTGTTGATGATGATCATCTGTTCATTTGCAATGGGCTTCTTGGTTCTAAAGTTGATGTTCTAGATAAAGATGTGTGTGTACCTGTATATTTGTGGCAATCTGTATTTAATGTATCAGTTTGAATGTATCAGCATCAGTTCTTGTAATTAATGTATCAGTTCTTAAATCAACGATAGCTTGTATTAATTTGTAACAGCCCCATTTCTGTTCAACCGAAGCTTCCCCGTTTTGAAGCAGCAAGCCCAATTTGTAGAAGCCCCAATTTGCAGCAGCAGACCCGACCTCAATTTTGTATCAGAACTCAGTTTTGATACAGAACGTGCAGTTCTGATACAGTACTTGTATTTTTAAACCAGAACTTGCAGCTCTGATTCAGAGAGTTAGCAACTTGCTCACCAAAAATCGTTAGAGAAGTTCACACTCTACTCTAAGTGTCTTTTAATTCCCAAGTTCATATTTCTTTCTCCCATTCCTAGGAACAGTTCTCCAATAACCATTATTCTTCAGTTTAATTTCTATCACACCTTCCTCCACCCTGTTACCTTTAAGCCCAACCATAGTGTCCTTCAGCCTTAACTACTACCAATAACCCACTTCACTTGATAAAAATCTGAAAAATATTGTGCAAGAAAAACAAAGTATGAGAGTCCAGTAAGAAAGCACAAGAAAATAGACTGTGTTCTCACATAAACAATGCATAAGTTAACTGTGTACTCATTATAATTTGAACAATAAACAATAACTAGCAGTCACTTTAAATTAACGACAATTGAGTGTGAAGATCCGAGCTTGATTGCGTGAGAGGGCGTTTTCGACTCTGACTCCCTGGTCAAACCTTGTTATAGAGTGATTGTTTGGTGCGCAAGAAAGGGCAGCCAATTCGCTCTTGTCTACATAGGAGATATACGTCACTTTTCTCTTTTTTTTTTTTTTTTTGGAAAAGAATCACCAAGGATCTGCCTGCTAATGAGCCCAAATAAACAATGAGCTTACAGGATCAGCGAGACTCGTGTCCAAGCTCAGTTCAATATAGATGGCTCGCTTAGTCTAATATTTCCATTTGATTCCTAGTCCAGTTTACTATTCAAAAGTCAAAAACATTAGAGATATACTATTAAAAACTTCTTAGAATTTTCTATGTTGTAACTAGTCTCATGGGTCTATATATACATATGGACCTTCGGCAAACATCAAAGTAGTAATCTGAGTGAGAGTACTAAAAGAGATGGATTCTAAATCTTTGTTTCGTGTTCTTTCTCTGAGTTTGTGAGTTTGTGTTGTTATTGGAATTTGTTCTTCGTGCATTGGAGATCTAGGGCTTCCTCTTCTGGTTGTTGTCGGCGCACAACATATCACACCTTCCTCCACCCTGTAACCTTTAAGCCCAACCATAGTGTCCTTCAGCCTTAACTACTACCAATTACCCACTTCACTTGATAAAAATCTGAAAAATATTGTGCAAGAAAACAAAGTATGAGAGTCCAGTAAGAAAGCACAAGAAAATAGACTGTGTGTTCACAAAACAATGCATAAGTTAACTGTGTACTCACTTTAATTTGAACAATAAACAATAACTAGCAGTCACTTTAAATTAACGACAATTGAGTGTGAAGATCCGAGCTTGATTGCGTGAGAGGGCGTTTTCGACTCTGACTCCCTGGTCAAACCTTGTTATAGAGTGATTGTTTGGTGCGCAAGAAAGGGCAGCCAATTCGCTCTTGTCTACATAGGAGATATACGTCACTTTTCTCTTTTTTTTTTTTTTTGGAAAAGAATCACCAAGGATCTGCCTGCTAATGAGCCCAAATAAACAAATGAGCTTACAGGATCAGCGAGACTCGTGTCCAAGCTCAGTTCAATATAGATGGCTCGCTTAGTCTAATATTTCCATTTGATTTCTAGTCCAGTTTACTATTAAAAAGTCAAAAAACTTGTTAGAATTTTCTATGTTGTAACTAGTCTCATGGGTCTATATATACATATGGACCTTCGGCAAACATCAAAGTAGTAATCTGAGTGAGAGTACTAACAGAGATGGATTCTATGGCAACAAGAGAAAGTAAGCCTCATGCCGTGTGCATACCCTGTCCCGGACAAGGCCACATTAACGCCATGCTGAAATTTGCCAAGCTCCTCCACTGCAGAGGCTTCCACATCAGTTTCGTCCACACAGACTCCACCTACAACAGAATCCTCGCCACCTCCGGCCCTTCTTCCCTCGACGGCCTGCCCGACTTTCGCTTCGAGACCATCGCCGATGGTCTGTCTTCCTCTGAAAGCCAAGCCAACGGCCAAGACCTCTCGGCCATCACCCTCGCCATGCGCACCAGTTTATCTGATCCGTTCCGTCAGCTCTTGAACAGACTCAATGAATCAGCGGGGCCGAAGGTGACCTGTATAGTTTCCGATACGTTCCTCAGTTTCACATTCGAGATCGCGGCCGAGTTGGGCATCCCTGATCTGTCCTTCTGCTCGATGAGCGCCTGTGGCTTCTGGGGCGGCTTCCACTATAAAGAGCTTGTTGATAGAGGCATTGTACCACTCAAAAGTACGTATTTCAATACTTCTGATTGATTAGTAAAGTCCGTATTAATGACACACTGTAGTTTCTAAGGCATTTCAAATTAATTAGTACCTAGCTATGATTAATTTCAAAAATAACCATTGTAGCCTTGTATCATGACTCAGACCTATGCTCATGATCGACTCTTGTTTATGTTTTTGCTTTTGTTGGGCAACCAGGTGAAAGTGACCTCAGCAATGGTTACCTTGACACTCCCATCGACTGGATTCCTAGGATGACAAATATGCGGTTGAGAGATTTTCCAAGTTTTGCTCGGACGACTAATCCGAATGATGTCCTCTTTAACTTCACCAAAGATGAAGCACAAGATTGTTTGAAAGCCACTGCTATTGTTGTACATACATTTGAAGACTTGGAAGGCCCAGTTCTTGATGCGATGTCAGCTGTACTCCCTCCAGTTTACGCTATAGGTCCTCTAAACTTAATGTGTCGTCAAATGCTAAGTGAGTCAGTAGAAAATATTGGGTCCAGCTTTTGGAGAGATGACTCCACTTGCTTGAAATGGTTAGAAGGAAGAGCGTCCAGATCAGTGTTGTACGTTAGTTTTGGGAGTTTAGCCGTGATGACTAAGCAGCAATTGATCGAGTTTGCATGGGGGTTCGCTAACAGCGGCCATGACTTCGTATGGGTAATTAGGCCCGACAGTGTGATCGGGGATTCTGCTATTCTGCCTGAAGAGTTCTTATCTGAGATCAGTGAAAGAGGCTTGCTAATAAGCTGGTGCCCGCAAGAGGAAGTGTTGATGCACCCATCGATTGGAGGGTTCTTGACGCACTGCGGATGGAACTCTTTGTTCGAGAGTATAAGTTGGGGAGTTCCGACGATTTGTTGGCCATACTTTGCAGAGCAGCCAACAAATTGCAAATATGCATGTAATGAGTTCAGGATTGGTCTGGAAATTAGTAATGATGTAAAAAGAGAGGAGGTGGAGCTAGTGGTCAAAGAGCTTTTGCGAGAATAGAAGGGAATAGAGATGAAGAGGATGGCATTGAAATGGAAGGAGAAAGCAATTAATGCCATAAAGTCAGACGGAAAGTCTTTTGTGAGTTTAGAGAAGGTCATTGAGGAGGTTCTTTTGCGAAGAAAGTAAGACGTGTAATTTTGTAAGCCTTCATTTCTAAATTTGTACTACTACTTAAAATATGAATTGAATTGTAAGTGATTTAGTATGTCATTTTAGCTTATCATTGAAAAAGAATTTTGACGTGGAAAACTTATATATGACTTCATATTTTTTGGGGTATATTCTGAACATATGCAAAGTATAAATATTTAGATATTTTCATGGCATAGTCTCGCAATGATTTCTGTATAATGTAGAATGGACATGTGTTGCTGAATGGACCTGTAGTTTCGCAATAGAAAGGAGGAGAGCGTATGATGATAGGGGGAGCAAACGCTCCCCGTATCTCAACTAAAATATGGCGGATTCGCAGCTTTTGCGGCTGATCCGTGACAAGGATATGGCCAACTTGCCACATCCTGGGAACAAATCTCGTAGATGCCCTATTTCGCCCTTTTATCCAACTGGTTTCTCGATTTGAGCTCTAGATTTGATGATACCAGTATTGATCTTCAGCTAACCGAAATCGAATCAAAAAATCCAAATTTAACCGGTTTCCATTTGGTGTTATCTCTCTTATTTGCTCTGATCTTCAGCTCAACATTTGCTTTAATCTTTGATTTTGATTTAATTTGAATTTTAGTGGGTTTTTGGGCTCGTTTTCTCTTCCCTCTTCTTTAGTAAAGGCCCTGCAAATAATTAGACAAAAATAAAATTAAATTACAGAATTTATTAAATAATAAATATGAGAATGTGATGACAAATATGCAATATCAGTGATCGATCAAAAGTCAAATAAGAAAAGGTGTAGTTTTGACCAACGATCTCGTTTTCATTAAAAAAATCAAGAAAAATTACTGTTTGAGGTGTGATGTTAACTTGACAGGAGAATTTTGCTAGAGGTGTAATATTAACTTAGCAAGTAAAAATCTCATTTTTTGTGAAAAAATCGAGAAAATTACTGTCAGAGATGTAGTAGTGAACTTAACAGTGAGATATGCTAGAGGTATGATATTAACTGAGTACCAAAAATCTCATTTTCACTGAGAAAATTGAGAAAATTACTATTATAAGTATAGTATTGAATTTAATAGTGAGATGTGCAAGAGGTGTGATATTAACTTAGTACCAAGAGTCTCATTTTCACTAAGAAAATTGAGAAGACTACTATTAAAAGTGTAGTATTAAACTTAACAGTGAGATGTGCCAGAGATATGCATTAACTTAGCACCAAAGCTCTGAAAATTGAGAAGATTATTGTTAGAGATATAATATTGAACTTGACTGCAAATAAAAGCAATGAGAATTACAATTTAGCTTTGGCTAACGGGTCATGTCCACGAGGAGGAATGCGATAGAAGCTTTTCGATGAATTGTTAAATAACAAATGATGGTGTTTGGTGTTTTTCTTTCTCTTTTTTTATTGAAAAGAGAATGGAGAGTAAGGGAATGATTAAAAGAAAAATTAAAACTTAGAAAAGGCTTTGGAAAAGATGATCTTTCAGAAAATAATTTGAGAGTGATTTAGTTGTGATTTAAATTATGAAAAGGATCTGAGCTCACTAATTTTCTACTCAACTACTTACCTATCTCAAGAACATTTTGGTGCATCACTTTTATAATAGGCAAAAACCTTTAGTTTCTTTCATGTTCAAGCAAAACAAATAAGATGGTTTTGTTTAAATCTTAAGACCTTTCTTAACACATCATTAAAAAGAGAGTGTTAAACTATCAAGCGCGAAGAAGCAAGTATGGAATAAAAATAATTTAAAAATATTTGTGCTTTGAAAGTCCAAGTTTAAAAGAAAGTCATCCTCATGTGCTTTCATTAACAAAGTTTAACTTAGGCTTCATAAAAATCAATCAAGAGAAAGGAGGTAGAGGAGATTGATTGTGAGCCCAGAAGATGGTTTAGTTACTCATGAGAAGATGGTTTAGTTACTCATGATAAAAAGAAAGCAAATAAGAGAATAAAAATAAAATATAGGCATACTGAATTGAGTCGAGTTGAATAAGCAAGTTGATTCTCCTTTGATTATCACTTTAGGATGAATTACACACTCAGTTCCACTCTTCTCTCTTTACTGGTCTAAACTAAAAGTAAATATGAGATATAACTTCTCAGAACTATCTAATAATACTCCTAAAATCCTAAAAATGAACAAGAATTCTAATCCTAGTCCTCCTCCTTTTTCAGTGCAAAACCTGCCTTTTATAGGCAAAAACCCAGAGGGGAGAGGAGTGAGGAGATAAGGGGAGCAAACGCTCCCCCTATCTCCACCAAACGGCCACGGATCCGTGGCTCTGGCCGCGGATCTGCACCAAGATGTGGCCAGATGGCCACATCCAATGGGGGATCTGAATGGCGTGTCATTTTTCCCCCTTTTTTCTGGCTGGATTTATTGTTTGTCTCTGATTCTGATCTGATCTCCGGTGATTCTCAAGCTAACCGATTTGGATTCTTATAAAATCAAATTAATCAGTTTTCAACCTCTCTTTTTTACCATGATCTACCCTGATTTTCTGATTTCAAGTTAATTCTGAATTAAATTAGAATTTGATGGGTGTTTGGGCTCGTTTCTTTTCCTTTTTCTTTAGCAATGGGCCTGCACTTTATGAAAGAAAAATAATACTTATTAATAGGATTTATTGATAATAAACATGGTAATGTGATCACACCCCCACACTTATCTTTTGCTCGCCCTCGAGTAAAACATCAAAACTAATCCTAATTAATTATTGTTGGCCCAGAGGCCTTCCACTCTAGTTTTGATGATGATTAACTCATGTAGTTATGTTTACTAATAATCTTGTGATTTTAGTTTCAGATCATTTATCAAGATATTAGTTGGTGATTGCTTCAACAAGATGAGTTTTGAAGCCTTCACATGGTGATTCCAGAGCCCGAGCATCAAGATGATACATAGCCTTGCTCGTTGGATCACGGTGTTTTGGACCAAGCCGACTTGAAGATGAAGATCGTCAAGAAGACATAAGTATCATAGAGTTTAGTGTTTTTAGATCCATTTGTAAAGACTAGATAGTTGATATGCTCAAGTGCACAATATACACGTTTTATGTTTTAGTATTTTTATAAAACATGTTTTATGGATTTAAAGACAAAAATATGATATCTATATGTTTCATGTATATTAGACTTATGTCCATATGCAATATGCCTAAATGTGTTTAAGTATCATGTTTTTGTATTTGAATGAGTTTTAAGAAAATCAGATTTCCTATTGAAAAATCAAAGTTTGATAAAATTCGTTTTTTTGTTTTTGGTAAAAATGATAAGACACAAAAATAGTTCATATTGATTGATATTTGAGTTGAAATTTTATCACATGTTTATATATCAATGCAAAATGATAAAACTATTTTTTGGAGATTTTTAGAAGTTTTATGGGATTTATTAGAATATTTTTTAACCTGTTTTTCTGACCCAGATATTGGCTGCCAGGCTTTAGCGGTCGACCGGGCCGGTCGACCGTAAGCCAGAGCCGGTCGACCGGTCGGTCGACCGACGTGCACAGATCCGTGCACGTCTGGCCAGGCAATGGGCCGGTCGACCGGACCAGAGAGCTTTGCTCTCTGTATCTGGGCGGTCGACCGGGCGATCGACCGGGATGCCCCAACGGTCATATTTATGACCGTTGGCGGTCGACCGGCCGGTCGACTGCCAGTTGTCTGGCTGTCAGAAACAGCCAAACGGCTAATTTTTGGGAGAGGCTATTTAAGCCTCATCTCTTGGGGTTTTTGACAAGACTTTTTAACAAGAAAAATTTCTAGTTTCTCCAGAGTTTAAAGGAAGTTTTCAAAGTGTTTTAGAGCTTAAAAGATTTCATCTTTGTTTTGTTTTAGGGTTTTGAAAATCAATGAAAATAGAATTTTGGGAGATTTGGTTTGTTCTTCATTTATATCTTTTACCAAGAGTTTTCCCAAGTATTTTTCTTTGAGTTTTTTGTTTTCAAAACTCTAGTTTTTCCACACTTGAGCTATCATCTATCCTATTCTATTAGGATCTTGTTTTGTGGAAAAGAGGAAAGAGGAGTTGTTTGTGGTTGAAACATACCACTAGTTGTAAACCCTCATTTGTTGGTTGCTCCCTCTTTGGTAGAGGTTGAGGTTGTGTTTGCTCCCTCTTGTGTGAGGTGGAGCTTGGTGTTTGTATCCCTCTTCGGTAGAGGTGGATTGGTTGTTGTTTGGCTACGGGCCTACCCCTCGGTTGTGAGGTGGTGTTTGAGAGAGGAGTTCGGTACTCCTTGTGTTGTAACAAATCCTCCTCGGTGGAGGTTCCCTCGGTGGGAGATAGTGGATTGGAAATCCTTCACGGTGGTGAAGGCGGGGATGTAGAGCTAGAGGCTCGAACCTCGAAACACATCTTTGTCTTTGCGTTTGATCCATTGTCTCTTAACCCTCTCTCTTTATATTTGTGTATAGCATCATACATAGCATCATATCATATTTGCTTGTGTTGAGCATTGATTCATATTGCTATATCATCTTATATGCTTGGTTGTTTGTGTGTGCCTCACTTGTACTTAACCACAAGAGCTTCATATAGCACCTCAACCCATATCTAGGGGAATCAAGAGGAGTTAGTCCAGAGCCCTTCACGGGAAATTCGGCTACACTTGTGTGTTGTACTAAGTGTGTTGCAAATTAGTTTTTAGCTTCCGCATTTAATTCAATAGATTAGCGGTACACCTATTCACCCCCCCATCTAGGTGTACTTTTAATTGGTATCAGAGCCTACGCTCCTGATATTTAGGTTTAACCACCTAGGAGTGAGATCTTGGTTTGCTAATCTTCATTCGCATTTGCACACATATAGTTTGCTCTCATGGATAGCCCTCCTATGTTTGATATTTCTAGACTAGAGATTTGGAAGGTTATGATGAGTTGCTATTTGAAAACCTTAGGCTTGCATGTTTATCTTGCCGCTACCAAGAAATGCTATCTTGGTAATAGCAATCATATAGGGGCCAATGCACAAGCCCTTGAGGCTATTAGAAGCACGCTTTCTAGAGATTATCTTTTACTTGTTTCTAATCTTGATTCCGCCTTTGCAGTGTGGAACAAGTTGATCACCACCACCACCTTCAAGCTTCAATTGCCAATCCAACCGGAGGATGAATCTAGTGGAGATGAATCCGAGCCACAACAATGCTATACAGTCCAAGGGAATGACTCCCTTGAGGTATACTCGGATACTCAACTAGATAGTGCTAGCTCTTCATTTGATTCTCATGATGATATGGATGCCAATGCTTTAAATGAAGAGTTGTCTATTGTTTGTGAAAAACTCCTTGAAAAATATAAAGTTTTGAAAAAGAAAACTTGTAAAATAAATAAAGAAAAATAGGATTTGTTTTCAAGACTTGAGTTGGTTTTGCAAGAGAAGGTTGAGATTGCTAATGAAAGGGATGCATTGAAATCTCAACTTAATCTTGCTCTAAAAGAAAATGAAATTTTAAAATCTAAAAATAATTGTGATGATGTGTTAAAGAAAAATGAGTTTTTATCTTCAAAAGTAGATTTTATTTTAAAAGATAATGATTCTTTGAAAAATGAAATTGTTTTAATTACAAAGAATTAGAAATTTGTTTAAAGAAAAATAAATCTTTGAAAAATGATTTAGATGCACATGTTTGCCATGCTAGTGTAGCTTCACCTAGCATACCTATTGCATGCACCTCTTCTTCTAGGGTTAATGATGATTTTTATTTGTTAAAGAAGAGAGTGGATTGTTTGGGCTCCACCTTGAGCCAATGTGCCAAGAGCCACACACGCTTGGAATCTTTGTTTCGAAAGAAACAAGTTCCTATTATGCATGCACACCCATCACGGCATACACATGCTTCCCACGGTCACCATCATCACACCATGTATGCTCATGTGTACACTTGTACACATTGTGGACGTAAGGGCCACCTTGCTAAATTTTGCTTTGATCGAATTCATGATGTAAATTTAGCAAATAAATTTGTTTGGGTTAGAGAAGGAACTAACCCCCATGAACCCAATAAGATGTGGGTACCAAAGACCACCCCTATTTTATTTGATGTAGGTGTGGGCTCTCGCATGACGTGAGAGTAGTGGTGCCTTGAAGTGGATGCGTTCCGTGCCTAAAGCGAACTATTTGGATGCATCACTTTCAAGGGGTGTTTGGTGGAGAGGACCACTATGGTTTGGAGAACTAGAGAGGTGCCCTCATCGATTTTGGTATCGATCTCTAACTCCCGTTTTTATTTACATGCTTTCATATCATTATTTTTAGCATGTTTTGATTAGTATGAAAATGTCATGATTATTAGTTCATTGACATGCATGTATAGCTTTTGAGACACCCATGTTTAATATGGACCATTATCTTAGTGTTCTCACCTATGTTTAGCTATCATGTTTATCATAGCTCTAATTACATGTGAATTTTCATAATGATCATGTTTATGTTTATCATGTTTATTTATATCCCGTTTTTATGCTTCATGATTTGAATATATGTTTAAATGTTAGTTTTCATTAAGACTAGGTATATACTTGTACATATAGTGGGCTAC
The DNA here is from genome assembly GCA_038442645.1 of Agave tequilana. Classification (NCBI taxonomy): domain Eukaryota; kingdom Viridiplantae; phylum Streptophyta; class Magnoliopsida; order Asparagales; family Asparagaceae; genus Agave; species Agave tequilana. The sequence continues at coordinate 34,018 of JAVJIF010024733.1, read as the reverse complement.
AAATAAATCTATATATGTTTGTGCTTGAATGCTTATTTGTTCCCATTAGATGTGCTAGTATAGTCTAGTTTTGATGATTCATGCATTTTAACTTGTATTCTTACTTTATCCATGTTTTCATGTTTAACTTCATGTATATGTCTATTTTGTCTAAACTATTAGATATACATGTATATCCTTTGAGCCACGTGCCTTCATGCATATACATTTGTGGACTCGTTGTGTTTGGATATGTATGTATACTTTAGTTTGTATAAGACATACATATGCCTTGAAGATTAAATAGTTTTAATGATTTTCATGTTTTTAAGGAATATTGAGCTTAATGTCCATCCTTCATGATTATGATCTTCACATTTTACTTGTACACTCACCTTTATCGTTTACTCATGTTTTGTTTTCATGAGTCATATATATGCTTCAATGACTTTGAGTGTTGGATATCATGTGAATTTCTTGTTTCATGAAAATATCATTTTGTTTTATTCCTTGTTATGGTAGAGTTTTTCAAACATACTATATATTCAAATCTATTTTTGAAACCCCTACCTTCTAAGGGCGGATGGATGGGCGACCATGCCTATGTATGCTTTATATTGAAAATCCATTTAAATATATGTATGAAATGGGAGGATAGGTTATATGAGTTATACACTTGATCTTATTGTTATTTCAATTGGTATCATTGGATTCTTTCAATTGGTATCAATATTGACATTTTTGTATACTCATATGTTGTTTTTGTGTATGTATGCTTTCAATTGGTATCATCTACCTTGATTGGTACTCATTTTTCATACACCTATATATGTTTTATTTGTGCTTACTATATCCCTATATCTTTAAGCACAAATTTTGTTTATGCTAAAGCTTGAATTTTTAATGACCATCATGTTTCAATTGATTAATTTTCAATTGGTTTCTAAAACAATACTTAAGCTTATGAAAAATAAAAAAAAAATTTCATTGTTTTATTTGGTATTTCATAAAGGGGGAGAAAATTCGTATTATATCTTTCAATTGGTATTTGGTTTACCTTTGATTTCACTCCCACACTTTATGATAATTTTTGGTATCATATGTTCAAAATGATAAATACTTTCGATTGGTATCATATGTATCAAGATTTTGTTTAATTAAATTGATATCAAGATGCATATTTGTTTACTTATCAATTGGTATCAAGATTTTAGTTTTTTAATTGGTTTTTGTTCAATTTTAATTGATATCAATATGCACTTCATTGACATAATTTTAATTGGTATCATATTTGATTAGACCCCTTATTGACATTGTTTTTGTTTTAGACAAAAAGGGGGAGAACATCCCTTTATTGATTCTATGTTTCGAACAAAAAGGGAGAGAAAAATGTTTTGTTTTTTTATTTGGACCCCTTTGTTGATGATTGACAAAAAGGGGAGAAAGATTTGAGTTTATATGCATATGTTTTTATATGCATGTTTTATTTTTTAGTTTGTTGTTTAATTGGTATCAAGAGCATCGCTTTTAGTTTGATGTTTATTGGTATCAAGAACTTTACCATGTTTCATTGTTTTTAAGCATGTCTATGCATATTCATGTTTAATATTCATTGTATATTTTATTGTTTATTTGTTTATGCATGAGTTAAGGGGGAGCTTCTTTGAAGCTTAACTTTAATCCATGCATATATAACTCCATGAGTTTTGTCATCATCAAAAAGGGGAGATTGTTGGCCCAGAGGCCTTCCACTCTAGTTTTGATGATGATTAACTCATGTAGTTATGTTTACTAATAATCTTGTGATTTTAATTTCAGATCATTTATCAAGATATTAGTTGGTGATTGCTTCAACAAGATGAGTTTTGAAGCCTTCACATGGTGATTCCAGAGCCCGAGCATCAAGATGATACATAGCCTTGCTCGTTGGATCACGGTGTTTTGGACCAAGCCGACTTGAAGATGAAGATCGTCAAGAAGACTTAGGTATCATAGATTTTAGTGTGATCCATTTGTAAAGACTAGATAGTTGATATGCTCAAGTGCACAACACACACGTTTTATGTTTTGGTATTTTTACAAAACATGTTTTATGGATTTAAAGACAAAAATATGATATCTATATGTTTCATGTATATTGGACTTATGTCCATATGCAATATGCCTAAATGTGTTTAAGTATCATGTTTTTGTATTTGAATGAGTTTTAGGAAAATCAGATTTCCTATTGAAAAATCAAAGTTTGATAAAATACGATTTTTGGTTTTTGGTAAAAATGATAAGACACAAAAATAGTTCATATTGATTGATATTTGAGTTGAAATTTTTATCACATGTTTATATATCAATGCAAAATGATAAAACTATTTTTGGGGATTTTTAGAAGTTTTATGGGATTTATTAGAATATTTTTTAACCTGTTTTTCTGACCCAGATATTGGCTGCCAGGCTTTGGCGGTCGACCGGTCGGTCGACCGACGTGCACAGATCCGTGCACGTCTGGCCAGGCAATGGGCCGGTCGACCGGTCGGTCGACCGGACCAGAGAGCTTTGCTCTCTGTATCTGGGCGGTCGACCGGGCGGTCGACCGGGATGCCCCAACGGTCATATTTATGACCGTTGGCGGTCGACCGGCCGGTCGACCGCCAGTTGTCTGGCTGTCAGAAACAGCCAAACGGCTAGTTTTTGGGAGAGGCTATTTAAGCCTCATCTCTTGGGGTTTTTGACAAGACTTTTTAACAAGAAAAATTCCCAGTTTCTCCAGAGTTTAAAAGAAGTTTTCAAAGTGTTTTAGAGCTTAAAAGATTTCATCTTTGTTTTGTTTTAGGGTTTTGAAAAATCAAAGAAAATAGAATTTTGGGAGATTTGGTTTGTTCTTCATTTATATCTTTTACCAAGAGTTTTTCCAAGTATTTTTCTTTGGGTTTTTTGTTTCCAAAACTCTAGTTTTTCCACACTTGAGCTATCATCTATCCTATTCTATTAGGATCTTGTTTTGTGGAAAAGAGGAAAGAGGAGTTGTTTGTGGTTGAAACATACCACTAGTTGTAAACCCTCATTTGTTGGTTGCTCCCTCTTTGGTAGAGGTTGAGGTTGTGTTTGCTCCCTCTTGTGTGAGGTGGAGCTTGGTGTTTGTATCCCTCTTCGGTAGAGGTGGATTGGTTGTTGTTTGGCTACGGGCCTACCCCTCGGTTGTGAGGTGGTGTTTGAGAGAGGAGTTGGTACTCCTTGTGTTGTAACAAATCCTCCTCGGTGGAGGTTCCCTCGGTGGGAGATAGTGGATTGGAAATCCTTCACGGTGGTGAAGGCGGGGATGTAGAGCTAGGGGCTCGAACCTCGAAACACATCTTTGTCTTTGTGTTTGATCCATTGTCTCTTAACCCTCTCTCTTTATATTTGTGTATAGCATCATACATAGCATCATATCATATTTTCTTGTGTTGAGCATTGATTCATATTTTTATATCATCTTATATGCTTGGTTGTTTGTGTGTGCCTCACTTGTACTTAACCACAAGAGCTTCATATAGCACCTCAACCCATATCTAGGGGAATCAAGAGGAGTTAGTCCAGAGCCCTTCACGGGGAATTCGGCTACACTTGTGTGTTGTACTAAGTGTGTTGCAAATTAGTTTTTAGCTTCCGCATTTAGTTCAATAGATTAGCGGTACACCTATTCACCCCCCCTCTAGGTGTACTTTCAATTATTTGATCACTTTCGCAGGTCACTCGATTGCACTGAGATGTGCAATAAGCCGTTAAACCTCTAGGTTATCCCTAGAGGACGAGTTTTGTCTCGTAAGGGTTTTCAAAGGATTGCACCCACAAAATCCATAAAGAAAGAGAAAAAAATGTTAGTAGTTTCGAAAAGCATTTTGAAAAGAGAGAAAATATTTGAAGTATATTTGTAAGAGTTCAAGTAATCTATAAGTTATAGGAATATCAAACTTTTCATTCCTAAACTAAGTTTCTATTCAAAAATATATCATCAATTAAAGTAAGGAGTCAAATTGTAGTCTATTACTTTACCTTGAGTTATATGCACCTTCGGTGAAGTTTGACTATGGGTTCTTTAACATTAACTCCTATGCCTTATTTATATTTATTTTTGGTGGTATTTATTTCTCAATTCTATTAGGCTTTCTAATCGGCCCATGTAACGAGCCTTTAGTCGGTGACACCCAAACCTCTTAGGACACCAGGTGAGAAAACACCCCTGAGGAGTTAAACACTCGAGTAGACAAGGCCACGAAATCATTTTATTTATAAAATGTACCCCTTTTAGGCGTGAATACTTATGCTTCATGAGGCACAAATACTTAGCTTAATCCGAGGATATATATATATATATATATATATATATATATATATATATATATATATATATATATTCAAACTTATCTAATTATCTTTTGCATAAATACTAAGGCTTTCTTAGGCTAATGCACCTAGCTAATCAATAATTAGATTTATTTATTTTTCATAGATATACATATATTTTTTTTTCTCTTTTTTTTATAAGGCATAAGAATCTTTATTTTTGAACCCTAAGCGTGTAAGTGTATAAGATGTGCATATTTCTTCAAGGTAAAGATCAAGGCTAAATTATTTTCATCAATTTTCTTTCTAATCCTGAAAATCAAACAAGTCATCTTATTTTGACCAAGTATAAGAAATCCTAATTATGATTTTCTTATTCCTTAAAATTGACTTAATTTCTTACAAAAAATATATCAAAATATTTTTTCTTTTCTTTCAAATAGTTTTTATATATAATATATATATTTTTCTTCTTTTTTTTTAGTTATATTAGTCATGTTAGAGCCCTCCCCCACACTTATTTCATGCATTGTTCCCAATTATGAAAGAAATATATAGATGCATGAAATGGAATGTAAAAGAAGTGCATAATATATATATATATATATATATATATATATATAATATATATATATATATATATATATATATATATATATATATATATATATAGTACAAAATATGTACAACATCATGTTTTTCCCACACCTAGATCCTTTTAGGTCTCATCCCTCTCGCTCTCTTCCTATCATTCCAATGAGTTCTCTTTATAGGGCATAGTGGGGAGGTCAATCTTTTTGTCATTTTAGCTCTCTTCCTTCCCAGTCTCACCTTCTTTAAGTTTTTTCTTCCTCATATTTCTACATTCATTATTCAAAAATTGATCACTATCACACTTTTTAGTTGAAACTTTCTCACTATGAATGCGTAGGAATTCTAACTTAGTTCTATACATCTCCTCAAAATTTAGGTTAACACTTTTCCCTTGAGGTGTGTAATTAACCAAAATATCCCTAGTCGGTTCATCCAAACAAATGAGTTCTTCTTCGAAGAGGTTTTCAAAGAGTAGGTCAATCGGCGGTTCTTGAATTATATTCTCATGCGATATATCATTGGTTGGCTCATTGAAAGTGAAAATATTCAAATCAATTTTTCTTTTTTAAAGGGTACTCTAAAATTAGGATCTCCGACATATGCCTTCTCATCAATATAATCGCATTCATTAAATAATTCATCAATAAACAGAGACTCATTCTCTATACCTTCAGTTTCTTCATCACAATTGTTTTCAACAAAGTTTTTATCTCAAACATTTGGTCTCCTATCTTACGAGGTTGTTTTTCTAGGTTAAAGACATTGACTTCTTTAGTCATGTCCCTAAAGGTTAATCTTATAGACTCATTCCTACAATTGATAATTGAAAGTACACCTAGAGGGGGGGTGAATAGGTGTAAATGCGGAAGCTAAAACAAATTTACAACACACTTAATACAACCAACAATTGTAGCTGAATTCCCCGTGAAGGGCTCTGGACTAACTCCTCTTGATTCCCCTAGATATGGGTTGAGGTGCTATATGAAGCTCTTGTGGTTAAGTACAAGTGAGGCACACACAAACAAACCAAGCATATAATATGAATAGGCAATATGAATATATGCAAGGCACAAATGCAAATATGATATGATGATAAGAATGATGCTATGCACAATACAAATAAAGAGAGGGGGTAGAGAGACAATGGATCAAACGCTAAGACAAGATATGTTTCGAGGTTCGAGCCCCTAGCTCTACATCCCCGCCTTCACCACCGTGAAGGATTTCTAATCCACTATCTCCCACCGAGGGAACCTCCACCGAGGAGGATTTGTTACAACTGGGAGTACCGAACTCCTCTCTCAAACACCACCTCACAACCGAGGGGTAGGCCCATAGCCAAACAACCACAAACGCCTCTACCAAAGAGGGTTACAAACACCAAGCTCCACCTCACACAAGAGGGAGCAAACACCAATCTCCACCTCTACCAAAGAGGGAGCAACCCAATCAAAGCAAGGGTTTTTACAACAAGTGGTTACAAAGACCACAAACTCTCTCTTTTCCACAAAACAATGATCCTAATAGAATAGGATATATGATATAGCTCAAGTGGATATCAAGGTGTTTTTGGAAAGCAAATAACAAAGAAAAACTACATGAGAAATCTCTTGTAGATGATAGAAATGAAAATCCAAAACAATGTCCTAAAAACCTAGTTTTCTTTGATTTTTCAAAACCCTTGAAAACAAAATAAAGAATAGCAATTTAGATCAAAAACTTTTTGTTTAAAACACTAAAACTGATCAGGAATTTTTGGCTCTAAAAATCTTAGTCAAAACCCCCAAGAAATGGGGTATTTATAGGCTCCCCAAAAACATAGCCGTTTGGCTGATCGTCAGCCAGACAGGCTGGCGGTCGACCGGCCGGTCGACCGCCAACGGTCGATTTTTCGACCATTGGAGGGATCCGGTCGACCTCCCGGTCGACCGCCCAAAAACAGAGAGCACTGCTCTCTGGTCCGGTCGACCGGCCGGTCGACCGGCCCATGTGTCTGCCAGACGTGCACAGAGCTGTGCACGTCGGTCGACCGCACGATCGACCGGCCCTTGGTTCGGTCGACCGTGAGGTCGACCGACCTGGCCTGTCAGCCACTGTTCTGGGTCAGAAAAATAGGTTAAAAATATTTCTAATAAATCCCATAAAACTTCTAAAAATCCCCAAAAATAGTTTTATCATTTTGCATTGATATAAAAATATGTGATAAAAATTTTAACTCAAATATCAAGCAATTTGAACTATTTTTGTGTCTTGTAAATTTTATCAAAAACCAAAACTTGTATTTTACCAAACTTGGATTTTTCAATACATGAATAGGAAAGTCAAAATAAGTTTGTCTAGGAAGTTTAAGCATGCATGTATATAGAGCACATCTAATATACATAAAAACCATTTAAACTTATTTTGATCAATCTATTCATGAAAACCAATATCGGTTAAACTAAAAACCGAAAAACCAATATCCAAAACCAAAACGTGTATGTGTATTGTGCACTTGAGCATATCAACTATTCTTATCTTTACACATGGATCTAAAACACACTAAACTAAAACTAGTTTACCTAAGTCTTCTTGACGATCTTCATCTTCAAGCCGACTCGATCCAAACACCGTGATCCAATGAGCGCTATATATGATCTTGATGCTCGGGCTCTGGAATCACCATGTGAAAGCTTCCAAACTCCTCTTGTTGAAGCAATCACCTACTAATATCTTGATAAATGATCTGATACTAAAATCACAAGATTATTAGTAAACATAACTACATGAGTTAATCATCATCAAAACTAGAGTGGAAGGCCTCTGGGCCAACAATCTCCCCCTTTTTGATGATGACAAAACTCATGGAGTTATATATGCATGGATTAAAGTTAAACTTCAAAGAAGCTCCCCTTTAACTCATGCATAACAAATAAACATAAATATATGCAATGAATACTAAACATGAAACATGCATAGACATGCATAAAACAATAAAACATGTTAAAGCTCTTGATACCAATAAACATCAAACTAAAAACGATGCTCTTGATACCAATTAAACGATAAACTAAAAACAAAACATGCATATAAAACATGCATATAAACACAAATCTTTCTCCCCCTTTTTGTCAATCATCAACAAAGGGGTCCAAGTAAAAACAAAAATATTTTTCTCCCCCTTTTTGTTCGAAACAAAGAATCAATAAAGGAATATTCTCCCTCTTTTTGTCTTAAAACAAAAACAATGTCAATAAGGGGTCAAATAAAATATGATACCAATTAAATATATGTCAATGAAGTGCATATTGATACCAATTAAAAGTGAACAAATACCAATTGAAAAAGTAAAATCTTGATACCAATTGATAAGTAAACAAATATGCATCTTGATACCAATTGAAATTAAACAAAATCTTGATACCAATTGTAAGTATTTATCATTTTGAACATATGATACCAAAAATTATCATAAAGTGTGGGAGTGAAATCAAAGGTAAACCAAATACCAATTGAAAGATAAAATACGAATTTTCTCCCCCTTTATGAAATACCAAATAAAACAATGCTTAAGCTTGTATTAAGATACCAATTGAAAACTAATCAATTGAAATATGATATTCATTAAAACTCAAGCTTAGCATAAATAAAATTTTGTGCTAAAAAAAAATATAGAGATATATTAAATACAAATAAAACATATATGAGTATATAAAAAGATGTCAATATTGATACCAATTGAAAGAATCTAATGATACCAATTGAAACAACAATAATATCAAGTGTATATCTCATATAACCTATCCTCCCATTTCATGCTCAAGTTTAAAATGATTTTCAATATAAAGCAAACATAAGCATGGTCGCCCATCCAACCGCCCTTGGAAGGTAGGGGTTTTCAAAAATAGGTTTGAAAATTATAGTATGTTTGAAAACATCTACCATAACGAAGAATACGAACTAGTTAAATGGAAAAACTTGTTAACTAGTACGAAATCCTTCAAGCAAGGAATAAATCAAAAATATTTTTCATGAAACACGAAATCCACATGATATCCAACAGTCAAAGTCAATGAAGCATAAATATGACTCATGAAAACAAAACATGAGCAAACGATAAAGGTGAGTGTACAAGTAAAATGTGAAGATCATAATCATGAAAATGTTCAATTAAGCTCGATTGAATTCCTTAAAAACATGAAAATCATCAAAACTAAATAATCTTCAAGGCATATGTATGTCTTATACAAACTAAGGTATACATACATATCCAAACACAACGAGTCCACAAATGTATATGCATGAAGGCATGTGGCTCAAAGGATGTATATGTATAGTCAATAGTTTGGACAAAATGGACATATACATGAAGTTAAACTTAAATATGAAAACATATAAAATGGGAATACAAGTCAAATGCATGGATCATAAAAACTAGACTATACTAGCACATCTAATGGGTACAAATAAGCATTCAAGTACAAACATATATAGATTTATTTGTGGCCCACTATATGCACAAGTATATACCTAGTCTTAATGAAAACTAACATTTAAACATATATTCAAAGCATGAAGTATAAAACAAGACAAAAATCAACATGATAAACACAAACATGATCATTATGTAAATCCACATGTTATTAGAACTATGATAAACATGATAGCTAAACAAAGGTGAGAATACTAAAATAATGGTCCATATTAAACATGGATGTCTCAAAGGCTATACATGCATGTCAATGATCTAATAATCATGGCATTATCATAATAATCACTAAACATTAAAACATGCTATAAACGATGAACATGAAAAGGCATGTAAACATAAATAAGGAGTAAGAGACCGTTACCAAAACCTATGAGGCAACTCTCCATGTCTCCAAAACAAGGTGGTCCTCTCCACCAAACTTCCCTTGAAAGTGATGCATCCAAATTGTTCTCTTTAAGCACGGAACGCATCCACTCCAAGGTACCGCTACTCTCACGTCATGTGAGAGTCCACATCTACATCAAATATACGAGGGGTGGTCTTTGGCACCAACACTCTATTGGGTCCATGGGGTTAGCATCTTTCCTAACCAAATAAAATTATTTGCTAATTTCTCAACATGTATTCTATCATAGCAAAATTTAGCAAGGTGGCCCTTACGTCCACAATGTGTACAAGTGTACACATGAGCATACATAGTGTGATGGTATCCGTGAGGAGCATGTGTATGCCGTGAATGGTGTGCATGCAAAGATGGAACTTGTTTCTTTCGAACCAAGGATTCCAAACGTGTATGGCTCTTGGCACAATGGCTCAAAGTGGAGCCCAAACAATCTATATTCTTCTTTAACAAATTTATATCATTTTGAATTGTAGAAGAAGTGGAGCATGCAAGGGGTGATCTAGGTGAAACTACCCTAGCATGGCAAACATGTGAAGACATATCATTTTTCAAAGAATTATTTTTATTTAAACAAATTTCTAATTCTTTTGAAATAAAATCAATTTCTCTTTTCAAAGAATCATTTTCTTTTAAAACAAATTCAACTTTTGAAGATAAAACATCATTATTTTTCAAAACATTATCACAATCATTTTTAGACTATAAAAATTTATTTTCTTTAATACAAGATCAAGTTGAGATTTCAATGAATCTCTCTCATTATAAATCTCTACTTTATCTTGCAAAATCATGTTAAGCTTAGAAGACAATTTTTCATTTTCTTTATTTAAAGCTAAAGTCTTCTTTTTCAAAACATTATATTTTTCTATCAATTTTTCACAAACAATAGAAAGTTCTTCATTCAAGGCATGGGCATCAACAAAATCATTACATGAAGAACTAGCATCATCATTATCTAGTTGAGATTCTGATTGTACCTCAAGGGAGTCATTCCCTTGGACCATTAAGCATTGTGACTCGGAGTCTCCACTAGATTCCTCTTCTTGTTGGATTGGCATTTGAAGCTCGGAGGTGGTGGTTGTGGTCAACTTGTTCCACACTGCAAAGGCGGAATCAAGGTTAGAAACATGCATATGATATTCTTTAGAAAGCGTGCTTCTAATGGCCTCAAGGGCTTGTGCATTGGCCCCTATATGCTTGCTATCACTATGGTAGGATTCCTTGGTAATGGCAAGGTGAACCTTATATCCTAGGGTTGTAGGTAAATGGGCATCCTAATCTTCCAAACAACAATGTTGGAAGGGTCAAACATAGGTGGGGTCATGAAGTCCATGGATGCAAACTATATGTGTGCAAACAAATATATGTGCAAATGCAAATGATAGATTAGCTAAGCCAAGACCTCACTCCTAGGTGGTTAAACCTAAGTATCAGGAGCGTAGGCTCTGATACCAATTGAAAGTACACCTAGAGGGGGGGTGAATAGGTGTACCGCTAATCTAATGAGCTAAATGCGGAAGCTAAAACAAATTTGCAACACACTTAATACAACCAACAAGTGTAGCCGAATTCCCCGTGAAGGGCTCTGGACTAACTCCTCTTGATTCCCCTAGATATGGGTTGAGGTGATATATGAAGCTCTTGTGGTTAAGTACAAGTGAGGCACACACAAACAAACCAAGCATATAATATGAATAGGCAATATGAATAAATGCAAGGCACAAATGCAAATATGATATGATAATAAGAATGATGCTATGCACAACACAAATAAAGAGAGAGGGTAGAGAGACAATGGATCAAACGCTAAGACAAGATATGTTTCGAGGTTCGAGCCCCTAGCTCTACATCCCCGCCTTCACCACCGTGAAGGATTTCCAATCCACTATCTCCCACCGAGGGAACCTCCACCGAGGAGGATTTGTTATAACCGGGAGTACCGAACTCCTCTCTCAAACACCACCTCACAACCGAGGGGTAGGCCCGTAGCCAAACAACCACAAACACCTCTACCGAAGAGGCTTACAAACACCAAGCTCCACCTCACACAAGAGGGAGCAAACACCAATCTCCACCTCTACCAAAGAGGGAGCAACCCAATCAAAGCAAGGGTTTTTACAGCAAGTGGTTACAAAGACCACAAACTCTCTCTTTTCCACAAAACAATGATCCTAATAGAATAGGATAGATGATATAGCTCAAGTGGATATCAAGGTGTTTTTGGAAAGCAAATAACAAAGAAAAACTACTTTAGAAATCTCTTGTAGATGATAGAAATGAAAATCCAAAATAATATCCCAAAAATCTAGTTTTCTTTGATTTTCCAAAACCCTTGAAAACAAAATAAAGAATAGCAATTTAGATCAAAAATTTTTTGTTTAAAACACTAAAACTGATCAGGAATTTTTGGCTCTAAAAATCTTAGTCAAAACCCCCAAGAAATGGGGTATTTATAGGCTCCCCAAAAACATAGCCGTTTGGTTGATCTGTCAGCCAGATAGGCTGGCGGTCGACCGGTCGGTCAACCGCCAACGGCCGATTTTTCGACCGTTGGAGGGATCCGGTCGACCGCCCGGTCGACCGCCCAAAAACAGAGAGCACTGCTCTCTGGTCCGGTCGACCGGCCGGTGTGTCTGCCAGACGTGCACAGAGCTGTGCACGTCGGTCGACCGCACGGTCGACCGGCCCTTGGTTCGGTCGACCATGCGGTCGACCGACCTGGCCTGTCAGCCACTGTTCTGGGTAAGAAAAACAGGTTAAAAATATTTCTAATAAATCCCATAAAACTTCTAAAATCCCCAAAATAGTTTTATCATTTTGCATTGATATAAAAACATGTGATAAAAATTTTAACTCAAATATCAAGCAATTTGAACTATTTTTGTGTCTTGTAAATTTTATCAAAAACCAAAACTTGTATTTTACCAAACTTGGATTTTTCAATACATGAATAGGAAAGTCAAAATAAGTTTGTCTAGGAAGTTTAAGCATGCATGTATATAGAGCACATCTAATATACATAAAAACCATTTAAACTTGTTTTGATTAATCTATCATGAAAACCAATATCGGTTAAACTAAAAACTGAAAAACCAATATCCAAAACCAAAACGTGTATGTGTATTGTGCACTTGAGCATATCAACTATTCTTATCTTTACACATGGATCTAAAACACACTAAACTAAAATTAGGATACCTAAGTCTTCTTGACGATCTTCATCTTCAAGCCGACTCGATCCAAACACCGTGATCCAATGAGCGCTATGTATGATCTTGATGCTCGGGCTCTGGAATCACCATGTGAAAGCTTCCAAACTCCTCTTGTTGAAGCAATCACCTACTAATATCTTGATAAATGATCTGATACTAAAATTATAAGATTATTAGTAAACATAACTACATGAGTTAATCATCATCAAAACTAGAGTGGAAGGCCTCTGGGCCAACAATAATAGCATTGACAGTAGCATGAAATGGGCACCCTAGGATAACAGGAGTTTGAGCCCTAGGATTGGACACTGGTTGTGTCTCAAGAACTATGAAATCAACTTGGTAGATAAACTCCCCAAACTGGATAAGGACATCATTAATTTTCCCCTTTGAAACTTTCACAGAACAGTCAGCCAGTTGGATTATGACTTGAATTGGACTAAGATCGCCCAACCCGAGTTGTTGATAACTGAGAATGGAAGCAGGTTGATACTTACCCCTAAGTCAAGAAGTGCATGACTAATCTCGGGTTGTCCTATAGTGCAGGCAATGATGGGACAACCCGGATCCTTATACTTGACAGGGATAAGACCCGACAGTAGCTCACTAATGTTGGTGGCTAAGAAGACTTTCTTGGTACATTAGTCTTTCTCTTCTTGGTGTACATGTCCTTAAGAAATTTAACATAGGATGGGACTTGTTGGATAGCATAAAGAAGTGGCACATTTATCTTCACTTGATTGAAGATCTCAATTATCTTATCCATGTGTGGATTCTGCTTGTTGTTCTTCAGCCTATTAGAAAATGGTACTATAGGCTTATACACCTGACTGGTTAACTTATCTGTTTCAGATTCATCAGATTTAGAAGGATTGAGAGTAGATGAGGTGGATGCTTGAGTGTGATTGTGCTGAATGGGATTGGATGGTGTTGACACTAGATTATCAACTTTCTTTCTCGACCTCATTGTATGAACAATATTACATTGATTCAATGATTGATCCTCAACCAAATGAGCTTGTTGAGAAATTCTAGGATTCATTATTGGCTAGGCAAGGTACCCTTTTGTCTCTCATTCTGTGAATAGGCTAATTGGCTCATTTGACCCTCTAGCCTCTGTACTGTTTGCATGAGAAAATCTTGGTTCTTCTTGTACCTTTTAATATTTCTCTCAAAATCAGTCATTCTCCTTTCAAGTTGAGAATTCTGGAAGGAAGATTATGGAGCTTGGTTGGGAAAATTTTGTTGATAATTTGAAAATTTAGGTGGATGGTTAGGACAATTATGATGGTGATTAGAAAAGTTAGGTTGATGATTGGAAGAATTATTAGAATGATGAAAGTGGCTTGCATGGTTTTGAAATCACCTAGAGGGGGGGATGAATAGGTGATGGCTATATGATAATGGCAATTATGCGGAATTTAAAAATTTAACTCTAAACAATTAGCACAATACAATATTTCTTGCAAGTAAAAGACAATGTAAAATTGCAAGTAATAAAAGAGATAGAGTTAGAAGAATTTGAGCAAACGCAAACACGCCGATATGTTTCCGAGGTTCGAGCCACGCTCTACGTCCCCGCCTTCACACTTGAAGGATTTCCACTATTGAGGATCCCACCGGATCAACAATACAAGGACAACACTTGTCCGTCTCCCGTGATGACACTTCACCACCTTGAGCACACTAGCTCGCCTTGAGGCCGATGCCTCTACAACTTCACTCAATTACAATGGAAGTGATCACACTTGATCACTTTACAAAAGAGCTCACTAAGCACAATCCTAGAACCAAATAGGAGACTTAGAGTATGGGATTGTGTAGTGCAAAACAAGAGAGAAGTAGAGGAATAGGCTCCAAGTAAGGTGTATGGAATTTTGGCTTTGGAGAGAAAAATCTTTTCTAAACTTAAACTTTGGAAATCTTGAAAACTCTTGTAAAAACTCTTGATATTCTTTTTAAAATTGTTAGTCATGTCACTTGAAGTGACTACCTATTTATAGGGGTCAAAAACTGCTCAAGAGATTCGTTGGAGACAAATCCCTAAAGTCAAAGAGTCAGAAAATATAGCTGTTGAGTCTGTCAGAATTTTTGACAGAGTCCCGGTCGACCGAGTCGGTCGACCGCCAACGGTCAAAAATCCGACCGTTGGGGCTCACCGGTCGACCGGGTCGGTCGACTGGCAATTTCCAGAGAACAAAGGGTTTGGGCCGGTCGAGTATCGGTCGACTGCCGGTCGACTGATACGCACATGCACAGTTGTGCATGTCGGTCGAGTGCCGGTCGACTGCCGGTCGACCGGGCACTGTGAATTCTGTAAAAACAGAATTTACAGACCTGGAAAATTTTGGATTTTGGTTTTTGGGTCTTGGGTTAAATACTTTGGTCTTGAAAAATCATAGAGTATGAGCATGTGTCATACTACTATCAAGGTAAAATACTTTGATAAAAAATCTTTTGATAAAACTTGATTTTCCATAAAATGTTTTTCCAAAAACTAGTCTTTCTAAAATCGTATTTCCAAAATAAATATGTTTATATAAAAGCTAAGTTGGAAATGATTTAGAAAGTCTTTTTGAAGCCATAAACCACTCTAGAAAATGTGTGTGTGTGATATCCCATATCTCTACTTCTACTATTTAGTTTTGACAAAATATCTAAAATGAAAATAAACAAAATACAAATCTTGGATTCTTTAGCAAGTCTTGATCTTTTTCTTGATCTATTCTCCAACGCATATTCCCGAAGCTTCCTATGTGCTTTAGCTTGGGAATGCAAATCTTGGGCGAACTCCAAAGTGTGAGTCTTTTAGCGGAGTCGTCAAAATCTGTTTCTTGAACCTGAAATACTTTTAAACAAGATTATTAAATACATAACTAAATACGTTTTGCTATCATCAAAATAACCGGAATAATGGCCTTTGGGCCAACAATCTCCCCCTTTTTGATGATGGCAAAACATATGTAGTTATCACAAGATATTTTGGGTAGAGTCTTCAAATGAAGCTCCCCCTCAACACAAGCATATATAAAAATCATACTCAGGCATATTATCACAATTGATAAATCATAAACATCATATATCCATGCCAAAAAAAATAACATATCAACTACTCATGACATATTGTAGATAAGGAAATAAGTCATACATGACATGAATACATAACACAAAAGATACATGTCCACAACACAAAAATAAAAGGATGTCCAACATAAACAAAGTAAGCAAGTACATAACAAAGGTGTCCAACACAACATAACAAAATAACAAAGTAACAAAGTCACAGCAAAATATCTCTCTCTCTCCATATATCTCTCCCCCTTTTTGACATCATCAATAAAGGGGAGGTCACTCATCAGCATCATCAGCAGCATCACTCAGTGGCCTCGTCATCCTCCTCCTCGTCATCACCAGAGGCCTCAGCCATCGTCTGATCATCACCATCATCTGAGGAAGAAGAGGAATCTACCTCCTCTGTATCCAAGGCATCAACTTTGGGGCGCGGTGGTGGAATAGAGACGCGAGCTCTGGGAGGGAAAGGAGGACCAGTGGCAGGGAGTCGACGAGCACCCGGAGTCCCATCAGGAACGACTATGTCAAATTTTGTGAACAGAGACTGAAACTGAACATCCACAAATCTCATGGATTCAGCCATATAAGACAAGTCGTTTCGGACCTCCGCCCGAAAAGCAGCATCCATAGCAACACGAGACTCCATATCTGCACGAAGTGCAGAGACTTGCTCACCGACCCAGGCTTGATGTGCCTCAATCTGCGAGCGGAGCTCAGAAGAAGAAATACCCTGAAACTCAGGAGCAGGAAAAGCAGGGCCTGGAGCTGGATCAGGAGCAACAGGAGGAATAGGTGGTGGTTGCACAGGTGCGTGTCTACGCAACTGAGCTTCCATCATCTTCAAAGCAGCAGCATTGATATCAGATGAGGGTTTAGAAGGGGCTTGACCAGAAAGATCAAAATCTAAAGCCTTAAGCAGATGGGTAATGAGCATGCCGTAAGGCAGACTCCTACCAGCAGTGCGGATCTGATCACAACTCATGTGAGAGGCGATAACTCGAGGGAAATTTATCTTAATGCCTTTAAGGAGGCAGTAGATAATCAAAGGAACAGGTCCTCGAGCATGACTGAATTCACCAGATTTAGGCACGATGTTGTGGAAAATAATCTTAGCAAGAACTTGAGATTGGAGGGAATACTGACTCACAATCTCATTCCTCACCAAGTCGGGATTGTCATCCTGGTGAATAAGAGTGGATGCGGTGAGCGAAGACTCACCCTCCGGATATTCTGTAAAGTCATGAAGGTCATGAGAGTAGACATCTATTCCATCAGTGGAAAGATGAAGAATCCTAGCAAACTGACCTAGGGAAATATTTATATCCCTACCCATCACACGAGAGGTGATCCGGTTCCCACTAAATTCGAAGTTAGCATAGAAGTATGGAACCAAGGATGTGTAGACCTTCTCCCTGATGGAAAGGAAATCCACAAGGTTGTTGGTACGGAGAATGTGGGGTATATCAAGGTGTTCAAAGTCATGGATAGCCACATACCTACCCGAAATTGTGTTCCTAGGGGCTAGATGAGTGTAATGGTCAGAGGCTAGATCGTTACGCAACAAAGGATCAGTTCTAGGAGCTTGAGAAGAGGATTGGGCAATACCCTTTCCTTTCTCGGTTCGAGATCTTTTAGGGGGCATGATAAAAATGAAATTTTTAAGGTTTTGGCACGATCTAGATGATAAGTAACCTAAAGTAGAGACAATGGAAGTGATATATCTAAGCTAGAAGTGAAAAACTGAAGTAAAAATCCGATTTTTACCTTGTTGAAAATTTTTGAAACCCTAGCCGAAAATCTGGAATTTTTTGATGATCCGCTGGTTGGATCGACCTGAGATTTGAGATCTGGAGTAGGAAGGAGAAGTACGAAGTGGGTTTTAAAAGAATTGAAGATCAGGTGAGCGGATTGAAAGTTGAAAATTTTTGAGAAGAGGGGCTCCTGCGGTTCGCTGAGAGGAAAAGTGAGAGTGAGAGAGAAACAGTGAAGAAAAATCACAAATATAAGCCAGAATTCGACGATCGGTCGACTGGGGTTAAGGGCCGGTCGACCGAAAAGATACAGAGAGTCACGCACTCAGATCGGTCGACTGGTCTTAAAATCAGTCGACCGCTAGCAGAAAAAAAATACAAAATTTTTCTCTCAGGCAGAGTCGGTCGACTGGGGTTAGGGGCCGGTCGACCGGCTTTGTCTGAAAATCTGCTACCAGATTCTGTCCCAGAAAAAATTTTAAAGAAATTATAACAAATAAAATATGTTATATTATAACATACAGGAATACATCAATCAGTTTTAAATCTTCATTTACATCAACTTCACACAAAATGTTTTAATTTTGTTTTACATATTTAAACAAAGATATAAAGATGTTGAAGCCGAATACCCAGTGACGGGTTCTGAACTTCATCCTCTTGATTCCTCTTGAATGAGTTGAGGCGCGCAATTGCCATCTTTAAGGTATTTGTTTAAACAAGAAATTTTGATTATTAATTTATACTTTTGAAAAATAGTATATACATATAGATACATTCTCAAACAACATGGACATGTGGACAAATATGACATGAGGCATAAAAATACAAGATATGGAAATTAACACAAGGTATGTACACAACATGATAGAAAAGAAGTTCTATATAAGCATGTATCAATGGAATACAAAAGCAAACTATCAATTCTATACACATGTATACATTACCAAAAATCAACAACTATTTTAAAATGGAGATGTTACCAATTTAAGGGCAATCTCCAAAAATAGGTGCCTCCACGATAGCGATGCAAGCTAGATTTGAACTTTGAGCTTAGTTGCATCTACCACCCGGGCACCGTCTCCCCCTAAGTCTTGGAGGAAGTAGATCCACCTGTATCACCTACATTTGGAGGATTTTTTGGTACCCAAATCTTTGAGGGTCCTTTGGGGTTAGTACCGGGGCGAACCCAAACATATTTATTATTAACATTATTTTTAGCATAACAAAACTTTTCTAAATGGCCTTTGCGGCCACAATGCGTGCAAACATAAATTCTACCACTACTATACATGTATGCATGCTTATGTGTGTGCGCATGTTTCCGTGCATGTGTATGTGTATGAGATGCATGTTTCCCTTGGGGTACTCCCTTAGGAAATTTAGATGCTATCTTTTTCAAATCAAAAGCATAACTTTTTAAATTTGAGTCCAAAGCTTCAACACGTTTTTGGATCTCAACAAAATCATTTTTATCAATTGAAACTATGGGGGTTTTACCCTTATTTGCAAGTTTATATTTATCAAAATCATTTTTCAATTTTCCAAAAGAGCTAGATAAAACATCCTTTTCTTTAACAACTATTTCAACTTTATATTTTAAAGCTTCATTTTCTCTTTTTAATTTCTTATTTTGAGATTGGGAAATCTCATACCTATTTTGCAATTCTTCAAAAAAATGTGCAAGTTCATCCATTGTTAAATCATCATCTTCTAAAGTAGTTTCAAGGGTTACCTTAGAAGTGTCCTCTCCTTGTGCCATGAAGCACATGTTGGCGGCGTCGTGCTCCTCTTCGGATTCGGAATCCGTATCATCCCATGTAGCGGCCAACGCTTTCTTCTTCTTCCCGTGCTTGGAGGTGGTTGCTTGAAGAGTGGGACACTCGGCAATTAGATGACCGATCTTCTTGCAATGGAAGCAAGGACCGGGTTCTTCTCTTTTCTTCTCATACCTTCCTTGAGGTCTCCCTCTTCGGAAGTTGCTTTGCCGTCCCTTCTTGTAGAACATCTTGCCCACCTTCCGGATGAGCATGGCGAAGTCTTCATCGCACTCGTCCGATGAATCATCCTCGTCTTGAATTGTTGGAGCGGCTTTGAAGGCTATTGATTTCTTCTTGGGTGCCTCCCTTTCTTCTCGTACCTTCATCTCCATCTCATGTGTTTTGAGATTTCCGATGAAGCCGGAGAAGTCCATCTCCTCCTTGTCATTTAGCTCCTTGAGGGTTGTCGCCTTGACTTCCCAAGCTTTAGGAAGAGCTCGAATCACCTTCCTTATCTTTTGATCGTTATCAATCTTGTCACCTAAGGAATAAAGAGCATTAGTTATTTTTGTAAAACGGGTGAGCATGTCATCAATGCTCTCATTATCAAACATATAAAAGTTCTCATATTGAGAACGTAGCAAGTCAACTTTGGCTCTCTTGACTTGAGACGTTCCCTCATGAGTCACAATGAGTATGTTCCAAACCTCAAATGCGGATTTACAATTTATTATGCGTGCAAGGTCATCTTCATTCAATGCTTGGGTCAATGCATATTGTGCCCTAGCATTAGCCTCATAGTCTTTGGAAGTATCCTCGGACCATGTGCTCTCATCACTAGTGGGTTCAATAAAATCTTTGGTAATGGCCCTAGCTACCCTAACTCCTAGGGATTTAAGGAAGAGATTCATTTTCACCTTCCAAATAGGGAAGTTTAAACCATCAAACTTGGGTGGGGATTTAATGCTAGAAAAGTCCATGGATGCCATGAATGCACAAGCAAATGTAAATGCAACACAAATGTATATAGCCAAATATGGATCTCCCTAAGGTGGTTAAACCGAATCTAGGGTTAGGCTCTGATACCAATTGAAATCACCTAGAGGGGGGGGGTGAATAGGTGATGGCTATATGATAATGGCAATTATGCGGAATTTAAAAATTTAACTCTAAACAATTAGCACAATACAATATTTCTTGCAAGTAAAAGACAATGTAAAATTGCAAGTAATAAAGAGATAGAGTTAGAAGAATTTGAGCAAACGCAAACACGTCGATATGTTTCCGAGGTTCGAGCCACGCTCTACGTCCCCGCCTTCACACTTGAAGGATTTCCACTATTGAGGATCCCACCGGATCAACAATACAAGGACAACACTTGTCCGTCTCCCGTGATGACACTTCACCACCTTGAGCACACTAGCTCGCCTTGAGGCCGATGCCTCTACAACTTCACTCAATTACAATGGAAGTGATCACACTTGATCACTTTACAAAAGAGCTCACTAAGCACAATCCTAGAACCAAATAGGAGACTTAGAGTATGGGATTGTGTAGTGCAAAACAAGAGAGAAGTAGAGGAATAGGCTCCAAGTAAGGTGTATGGAATTTTGGCTTTGGAGAGAAAAATCTTTTCTAAACTTAAACTTTGGAAATCTTGAAAACTCTTGTAAAAACTCTTGATATTCTTTTTAAAATTGTTAGTCATGTCACTTGAAGTGACTACCTATTTATAGGGGTCAAAAACTGCTCAAGAGATTCATTGGAGACAAATCCCTAAAGTCAAAGAGTCAGAAAATATAGCTGTTGAGTCTGTCAGAATTTTTGACAGAGTCCCGGTCGACCGGGTCGGTCGACCGCCAACGGTCAAAAATCCGACCGTTGGGGCTCACCGGTCGATCGGGTCGGTCGACTGGCAATTTCCAGAGAACAAAGGGTTTGGGCCGGTCGAGTATCGGTCGACTGCCGGTCGACTGATACGCACATGCACAGTTGTGCATGTCGGTCGAGTGCCGGTCGACTGCCGGTCGACCGGGCACTGTGAATTCTGTAAAAACAGAATTTACAGACCTGGAAAATTTTGGATTTTGGTTTTTGGGTCTTGGGTTAAATACTTTGGTCTTGAAAAATCATAGAGTATGAGCATGTGTCATACTACTATCAAGGTAAAATACTTTGATAAAAAATCTTTTGATAAAACTTGATTTTCCATAAAATGTTTTTCCAAAAACTAGTCTTTCTAAAATCGTATTTCCAAAATAAATATGTTTATATAAAAGCTAAGTTGGAAATGATTTAGAAAGTCTTTTTGAAGCCATAAACCACTCTAGAAAATGTGTGTGTGTGATATCCCATATCTCTACTTCTACTATTTAGTTTTGACAAAATATCTAAAATGAAAATAAACAAAATACAAATCTTGGATTCTTTAGCAAGTCTTGATCTTTTTCTTGATCTATTCTCCAACGCATATTCCCGAAGCTTCCTATGTGCTTTAGCTTGGGAATGCAAATCTTGGGCGAACTCCAAAAGTGTGAGTCTTTTAGCGGAGTCGTCAAAATCTGTTTCTTGAACCTGAAATACTTTTAAACAAGATTATTAAATACATAACTAAATACGTTTTGCTATCATCAAAATAACCGGGATAATGGCCTTTGGGCCAACAGGTTTGACCGTGGGTGGTCATTATT
The DNA here is from genome assembly GCA_038442645.1 of Agave tequilana. Taxonomy (NCBI): domain Eukaryota; kingdom Viridiplantae; phylum Streptophyta; class Magnoliopsida; order Asparagales; family Asparagaceae; genus Agave; species Agave tequilana. The sequence continues at coordinate 11,766 of JAVJIF010024733.1, read as the reverse complement.
GTGTTAGCTCCATGAGAATTTAGGTGATTTCTCTAGCCAGGATTGTCGTTGGTACGTAAGGATCATTGTTCAGCCTTGAAAAGGCCGCATTCATCGATTCAAAATATTATTGCTGAGCTTGAAACACAGGACACTCCTAAAACACATGATTCATGGCTTGACAGTATGTACAACCCGGAGTTGGAAATTGGTTTGGGCTGACTTGATTAACTGGACTTGTTCCTTAGTTTCTAAAGCTTCTAGTCTTCTCGCTAGGTTAGCTAATTTAGTCTCGTTAGCTATGGATGATTCAATTGAGTGGAGATCTCCTTTTGAACAGATGGAGTTTGAATTTCTTGAGTTTTCACTAGTTAGTTCCCATTGGATAATCTTTTCAGCTAGATTCTCATAAAAATCCCATCCTTCATTCTCATCCTTCTGCAAGAATTTTCCTTGGCACATGGTTTCTAAGAGGGTCTTGGTTGAGTAGTCTAAACCGTCATAAAGAATTTGGTATTATCACCATTTCTCTATTACATGATGAGGATACTGGACAAGAAGGTCTTTAAAGCTTTCAAAATACCTCTAAAATGGTTCACTAGGTTCTTACTTGAACTGCATAATCTTCTTTCTAATGAGAGCGGTCTTATGAATTGGATAGAATTTCTTCAAGAAGAACTAGATGAAACCATCTCAAGATGTGATAGAGCCGGCCGCTAAGCTGTAGAGTCATTTCTTGGCTAAGTCCTTAAGAGCAAATGGGACAAATCTCAACCTAATAGCATCATTTACAAGGTATGAGATTTTCGTCATTAAGCATACTTCCTCAAATTCTTTTATGAAGAAATAAGCATCTTCGGACTCTGTGACGCCCCGATCCCGTGGATACAGAGACGTTACTGCAACGTATATACGCAGGTCAGAATTACCCTCACGTATATACGCTAAGCATCAGTATAGGTAAGAATCAGAGTACGGAAGCACAATGAAAATATACATTCCAGCAATAATAAGACAAGTACACAGTTATCACAAGGCATGATATAATATCTCAAGAATATATGATCACTAAGAAGTACAAAAATAGGATGTATAATATTAAACACGGGAAAGTACTCACGAGTAGCAAGATGAGAATCTCGCAAGCCGATCAAGAAGAGGCTGCAAGAAGGAGGGTCCGGATAGGCAACTGCTAATCCACGCTTCTGTTGTGCCACTCTGATCAGCTACAGTAAAGCCACCATGGTCCGGGCACTAAGATCTTGGCATGAGAATCTAGGGTTGTCAGATGCAACCCCGCGAGTACATATGGTAAAGCCAAGTGGCGTGCATATCAGGCACATGTGTGCATAATCAAGTGATGTGGTTCAGGCATGCTGGTACAAGTAATAACAAGTAACATAAGAAAAATTAAAGGAACGACAGTAAATCATGTGCGTTGGCCTCTATATGCTTGCTATTACCAAGATAAGATTTCTTGGTAGCGACAAGATAAACATGCATTCCTAGGGTCTTGGATACATACTCATTCTAAGTTTCCACATAACGATGTTAGAAACATCAAATATGAGAGGGGCAAGGTAATCCATGAGTGTGTGTAAACAAGTAAGTGTGCAAATGCAAAACTAGATTAACTAACCAAGATCTCACTCATAAGTGGTTAAACCTAATATCAGGAACGTAGGCTCTAATACCAATTGAAAGTACACCTAGAGGGGGGGGGTAAATAGGTACAAGCTAATCTAATGACAAATGATGCGGAATTAAAAAAAAATTGCAACACACTTAGTGTAACCAAAGAGTGTAGCTGAATTCCCGGTGAAGGGCTCAGGACTATCTCCTCTAAATTCCTCTAAATAAGAGTTGAGGTGCTATTTGAAGCTCTCTTGGTTGAACATGAAATCACCTAGAAGGGGGTGAATAGGTGATAGTGCTAATCTAGTGAACTTAATGTGGAATTTGAAAACTAATTGAAATTAATAAGAGATGCACACTCAAACAAGCCAAGCATATAATTATGAATGAACAATATGAATAGATGCAAGGCACAATATAAAGAGAGAGAGAGTAAGAACCAAGGGATCAAGCACAAACAACAAGATATGTTTCGAGGTTCGAGCACCCAGCTCTACATCCCCGTCTTCACCCAGAAGGATTTCAACTCCACTAGCTTGTCCACATAGGACTCCCACAAAGGGAACCTCCACCGAGGATTTGGGGCAATACAATAACAAGGAGTACCCAACTCCTCTCTTTACAACCACAACCTCCTTCTTGAGGCAAAACACCAAGCCGACAACAATCACCTCACAGCTTGAGGGATTAGCACAAAGCAATACAAGGATCAACTCACAACTTGAGGGATACAACCCAAATGCACAACCTCCTCAACACAATGAGGGAAAAGGCACAAAGCCAAGCAAAGATTGGGTTTACAACTTGGTGGTCTAACAAACAACCACAAACAATTTCTTTTCCCACACAAAGATCCTATAGAATAAGATATTAGATGTAGCTCAAGTGTGGAGAAAATCAGAGGAATGGAAAACAAATACTCAAAGAAAATCCTTGGGAAAAACTAGAAACCAAGATGAAGAAGTTGAATCAAACACTTTTCCCAAAAACCCTTTTCTTTGATTTTCCAAACCCTTAGAAAACACCAAATAGATTGTTCAATTTAAAGTCCAAAAACTTCTTTTGATTGCTGTTAAAACACTAGAGAGTAAGGAAAATTAGCTCTTCAAAACTTAGAGAAATTGGCCATTAATGGGGTATTTATAGCCCCCAGAAAATTATAGCCGTTGGCAGCAAATTCTGCCAAAAATGAACTACCGGTCGACCGGTCGGTCGACCGGCCAACGGTCGATTTTTGACCGTTGGCAGCTACCGGTCGACCGCCCGGTCGACCGGACCCAGAAACAGAGAGTAACACTCTCTGTCCGGTCGACCGCTCGGTCGACCGGGAGCAACCCGAGAGTGGGTTGCTCTCAGTCGGTCGACCGTGCGGTCGACCGGCAAAGTGGGCTACCAGCGTGCACGTCTCCGTGCACGTCGGTCGACCGCTACGGTCGACCGGCTCTTGGTTCGGTCGACCGTGCGGTCGACCGACCTAGCCTGGCAGAGCCAGTTCTGGGCCAGAAAAACAAGGTATTTAATCTCATAAAAATTCCCATAAAATCTCTAAAATTCCACAAAAATAGTTTTCTCATTTTACATTGAAATATAAACTTGTGTTAAAAATTTCAACAGAAATTTCAAACAATTAGAACTAGTTTTGTGTTATAGAAATTTTGCCAAAAACCAAAACCGTATTTTCTAAACTAGGATTTTTGAATAGAAAATACATTTTATCCAAAACTCATTCAAATACAAAAACATGATATTAAACAACATTTAGGCATGTTGCATATGGATAGAAATCCAATATACAAGAAACATATACATATCCATGTTTTTGACTATAAATCCAAAATATGTTTTGTTAAAAATACCAAAACATAAAACACATGAATAAGAGAGTCAAAACTAAGTTTGTCTAAGTAGTTGAAGCATGCATGTATATAGAATGAATCTACTATACATAAAACCATTTAAACTTGTTTTGATCTATCTATTCATGAAACCAAGATCGGTTAAACCAAAACGGAAAAACCGAAAACCAATATCCAAAACATGAAACGTGTGTGTTGTGAACTTGAGCATATCATACTATTCTAATCTTTACAAATGGATCTAAAACTCAAACTAAACTAGGTACCGATGTCTTCTTGTAGAGCGCCGTCTCCAAACCGACTCGATCCAAAACTTCGTGATCCACCGAGCTTGACTCCAATGAGTGCTTTATTTGATCTTGTCGCTCGGGCTTTTGAATCACTATGTGAAAGCTTCCAAACCATCTTTGTTGAAGCTAATCACCTACTAACATCTTGATTAGAGATCTGAAACTAAAATCACAAGATTATTAGTACACATAACTACATGAGTTAATCATCATCAAAACTAGAGTGGAAGGCCTCTGGGCCAACAATCTCCCCCTTTTGATGATGACAAAACTCATGGAGTTATATATGCATAGATTAAAGTTAAGCTTCAAAGAAGCTCCCCCTTAACTCATGCATAACAAATAAATATAAATATTCAATGAACAGTAAACATGAAACATGCATAGACATGCTTAAAACAAACTTTTGATAGCAATAAACATCAAACTAAAAACAATGCTCTTGATATCTATTAAACGACAAACTAAAAGCAAAGCATGCATATAAAACATGCATATAAACACAAACATGCATATAAAATATGCATATAAACACAAATCTTTCTCCCCCTTTTTGTCAATCATCAACAAAGGGGTAAAAAAAATGTTCTCCCCCTTTTTATCTCAAACAAAAACAATGTCAATTAGGGGTACAAATAAAAACGAAACCAACATTTTTTTTCTCTCCCTTATTGTTTGAAACAAAGAATCAATAAAGGGTTAAATCAAATATGATATCAATTAAAAATATGTCAATGAAGTGCATCTTGATACCAATTGAAATTAAACATTACAAATTTTGAATTTTCTCAATAAAACAAATCAAATTTTTAGATACCAATTGAAAGAAAACAAAATCTTGATACCAATTGAGTAAACAAATACAATCTTGATACCAATTTAAAGTATTATTCTTTTTAAACATATGATACCAAATTGAAATTATTATTTTCTATCATAAAGTAAGGAGTGGAATACAAACCAAAGGTAAACTAAATACCAATAGAAAGATAAAATACGAGTTTTTCTCCCTCTTTATGAAATATCAAATAAAACAACGTCTAAGCTTGTATATGGATACCAATTGAAAACTAAATCAATTGAAACAAGATAGTCATTAAAAATTCAAGCTTTAGCATCAACAAAACACATGTGCTCAAGGATATAGAAATATGATAAGCACAAATACACATATATATGTGTATGAAAAATTTAATACCAATCGAAATTGATACTAATTGAAATGAAAGTATACATACATACAAATATATGAGTATACAAGAAATGTCAATTATTGATACCAATGAAAGAATCCAATGATACCAATTGAAACAACAATAAGATCAAGTGTATATCTCATATAACCTACCACTCATTTCATGCTCAAGTTAAAAAAAAAAATTTCAATAAAGCACATACAAGGCATGGTCGCCCAACCAACCGCCCTTTGAAGGTAGGGGTTTTCAAAATAGGTTTGAAGATAAGGTATGTTTGAAAATCTCTACCATATGAAGAATATCGTAACTAGTTATATGAAAAATTTTGTAAACTAGTACGAAATCCTTCAAGTAAGGAATAAAACAAGAATATATTCCATAAAACACATGTAAATCACATAATCATCAACACTCAAAATCTATGAAGCCCATATCATACTCATGAAAACAAAGTCATGAAAAACCATTAAATAAGGTGAGTGTACAAGTGTGATGTGAAAAACATAGTCATGAAATAGGCAATTAAGCTCAATTGAAATTCCTTAAATCATGAAAACATAAACTCATCAAAACTAAGTTTTCATTAAAACAATTTATACTTCAAGGCATATGTATGACTTATACAAACTAAAGTATACATACATATCCAAATATAACGAGTCGACAAATATATATGCATGAAGGCACGTGGCTCAAAGGATGTAAATGTATAATCAAGAGTTTGGACAAGATAGACATATACATGAAGCTAAACACAAACACGTGGACATGAAAACATGGATAAAATAAGAATACAAGTCAAATGTATGAATCATCAAAACTAAACTATACTAGCACATCTAATGGGTACAAATAAGCATTCATGTACAAACATATATATAAAGATTTATTTGTGGCCCACTATATGTACAAGTATACATCCTAGTCTTAATGGAAACTAACATCTAAACGTATATTCAAGATTTGAAGCATAAAACATGATAAAAATCATCATTACAAACAAAAAATGATCATTATGTAAATCATGGCATTTAACATACTAAACAAAACATGAATCATCAAAAACAAAAATCATAAACATCCATATGATCATTATGTATATGCATGAGCAATAGATCTAGGACATACATATTAGTTAAAACAAAGTGAGAACACTTAAATATAGATCCATATAAAACATAGGTGTCTCAAGTAACTAAACATGTATAACACTAATCTAATCAACATGGCATAAGCATAATGAACAATAAAACATGACATGCTATAAATAGATGAACATGAAAAGCATGTAAATATAAATGGGAGTTAGAGATAGATACCAAAACCGATGAAGGCACTTATCTAATTCTCCAAACCAAGTGGTCCTCCCACCATACCTTCCTTGAAAGTGATGCATCCAAAATGGTTCTCTTTAAGCTTGGAACGCATCCACCTCAAGACACCAACACTCTCACGTTATGCGAGAGCCCCCACCTACATCAAAAAGTATAAAGGTGGTCTTTGGTACCCATTTTCTTTTGGGTCCACGGGGGTTAGTATCTTTCCTAACCCAAACGAAATTAGTTGCTAAATTTTCATCATGTAAGCGATCATAGCAAAACTTAGCAAGGTGGCCCTTACGACCACAATGTGTACAAGTGTACACATGAGCATACAATGTGTGATGGTGGTGATCGTGGGAAGCATGTGTATGCCGTGTATGGTGTGCATGTAAGGATGGAACTTGTTTCTTACGAACCAAGGATTCCAAGCATGTATGATTTAAAGCACATTGGCTCAAAGTGGAGCCCAAACAATCAACACTTTTCTTCAAAACATTTATATCATTTTCAATACAAGAAGATAAAGTGGAGTATGCAATAGAAGTGCTAGGTGAAGCTATGCTAGCATGACAAACATGAGAATTTATATCAATTTTTAAAGATTCATTTTTCTTTAAAACTAAATCCAATTCTTTTGTGATGAAATCAATTTCATTTTTCAAAGAAAGGTTATATTTTAAAACAAAATCCAATTTTGAAGATAAAACCTCATTGTTCTTCAAAATATCATCACAATCATTTTTGCTTTTCAAAACATCAATCTCTTTTAGGGCAAGGTCTAGTTGAGATCTAAGTGAGTCACGTTCACTAGTAATCTCTTCCTTCTCTTGCAAATCGATTCAAAACTTGAACACAAATCCTTCATTTCTTTTTTTAAATCAAAGTTCTTCTTTTTCAAAAACTCATGTTTTTTCAAGAATTTTTCAAGCTTTGTAGCAAGTTCAACATTCAAATTTTGAACTTCAAAACACCCATAGCAATATGAACTAGAGCTATCATCTAGTTGAGATTCTGATTGTACCTCAAGGGAGTCCTCCCTTGGACCATGAGGCAATGCTCATCGGACATGTCTCTCCTAGATCTCCTCAACTTATTGATGATCATTGGTAGCTCGGGAGAAGTCAAGATGCTCCAAACTGCAAAAGCCGAATCATAGTGAGCAAACACATGTAATAGATCTTTATTAAGAGATGCTCTAAGTGTCTTAAGAGCTAATGCATTTGTCTTTTTATGTTTGCTACTATTTGGGTAGGATTCTATAGTAGTGGCTTGATAAACTAGATGTCCTAGTGCTTTTAAATGACTACTCATCTTGGCCTTCCAAATATCATGTCTAGAAAAATCAAACATAGGAGGGCTATTCATGAGTGCAAACTATATGTGTGCAAAATGAAAATGCAAATGAAGATTAGCAAATCAAGATCTCACTCCTAGGTGGTTAAACCTAATATCAGGAGCGTAGGCTCTGATACCAATTGAAATCACCTAGAGGGGGGTGAATAGGTGATAGTGCTAATCTAGTGAACTTAATGCGGAATTTGAAAACTAATTGCAATTAACAAAAGATGCACACTCAAACAAGCCAAGCATATAATTATGAATGAACAATATGAATAGATGCAAGGTACAATATAAAGAGAGAGAGAGAGAGAGTAAGAGCCAAGGGATCAAGCACAAACAACAAAATATGTTTCGAGGTTCGAGCACCCAGCTCTACATCCCCGCCTTCACCCAGAAGGATTTCAACTCCACTAGCTTGTCCACACAGGACTCCCACAAAGGGAACCTCCACCGAGGATTTGGGGCAATACAATAACAAGGAGTACCCACTCCTCTCTTTACAACCACAACCTCCTTCTTGAGGCAAAACACCAAGCCGACAACAATCACCTCACAGCTTGAGGGATTAGCACAAAGCAATACAAGGATCACCTCACAACTTGAGGGATACAACCCAAATGCACAACCTCCTCAACAATGAGGGAAAAGGCACAAAGCCAAGCAAAGATTGGGTTTACAACTTGGTGGTCTAACAAACAACCACAAACAATTTCTTTTCCCACACAAAGATCCTATAGAATAAGATAGTAGATGTAGCTCAAGTGTGGAGAAAATCAGAGGAATGGAAAACAAATACTCAAAGAAAATCTTTGGAAAAACTAGAAACCAAGATGAAGAAGTTGAATCAAACACTTTTCCCAAAAATCCTTTTCTTTGATTTTCCAAACCCTTAGAAAACACCAAATAGATTGTTCAATTTAAAGTCCAAAAACTTGTTTTGATTGCTGTTAAAACACTAGAGAGTAAGGAAAAATTAGCTCTTCAAAACTTAGAGAAAACTGGCCATTAATGGGGTATTTATAGCCCCCAGAAAATTATAGCCGTTGGCAGCAAATTCTGCCAAAAATGAACTACCGGTCGACCGGTCGGTCGACCGGCCAACGGTCAATTTTTGACCGTTGGCAGCTACCGGTCGACCGCCCGGTCGACCGGACCCAGAAACAGAGAGTAACACTCTCTGTCCGGTCGACCGCTCGGTCGACCGGGAGCAACCCGAGAGTGGGTTGCTCTCAGTCGGTCGCTCTCAGTCGGTCGACCGGCGGTCGACTGGCTAAGTGGGCTACCAGCGTGCACGTCTCCGTGCACGTCGGTCGACCGCTACGATCGACCGGCTCTTGGTTCGGTCGACCGTGCGGTCGACCGACCTAGCCTGGCAGAGCCAGTTCTGGGCCAGAAAAACAAGGTATTTAATCTCATAAAAATTCCCATAAAATCTCTAAAATTCCACAAAAATAGTTTTCTCATTTTACATTGAAATATAAACTTGTGTTAAAAATTTCAACACAAATTTCAAACAATTAGAACTATTTTTGTGTTATAGAAATTTTGCCAAAACTAAAACCATATTTTCTAAAACTAGGATTTTTGAATAGAAAATACATTTTATCCAAAACTCATTCAATACAAAAATGATATTAAACAACATTTAGGCATGTTGCATATGGATTGAAATCCAATATACAAGAAACATATACATATCCATATTTTTGACTATAAATCCAAAATATGTTTTGTTAAAAATACCAAAACATAAACACATGAATAAGAGAGTCAAAACTAAGTTTGTCTAAGTAGTTGAAGCATGCATGTATATAGAATGAATCTACTATACATAAAACCATTTAAACTTGTTTTGATCTATCTATTCATGAAACCAAGATCGGTTAAACCAAAACGGAAAAACCGAAAACCAATATCCAAAACATGAAACGTGTGTGTTGTGAACTTGAGCATATCATACTATTTAATCTTTACAAATGGATCTAAAACTCAAACTAAACTAGGTACCGATGTCTTCTTGTAGAGCGTCGTCTCCAAGCCGACTCGATCTAAAACTTCGTGATCCACCGAGCTTGACTCCAATGAGTGCTATATTTGATCTTGTCGCTCGGGCTCTTGAATCACTATGTGAAAGCTTCCAAACCATCTTTGTTGAAACTAATCACCTACTAACATCTTGATTAGAGATCTGAAACTAAAATCACAAGATTATTAGTACACATAACTACATGAGTTAATCATCATCAAAACTAGAGTGGAAGGCCTCTGGGCAACAGAACACAAGTATGACACACAAACACTACCAAGCATATAAGTATGATATGAACAATATGAATCAATGCAAGGCATAATATAAGAGAGAGTTTATCGATAGTTGATCAATCGCAAACAATAAGATATGTTTCGAGGTTCGAGGCACTACTCTACGTCCCCGCCTTCACACAGAAGGATTTCCACTATATCGTCCACATAGGACTTCCCACACAGGGAACCTCCACTGAGAATTTGGGTAATACAAACTTAGAGTACTCAACTCCTCTCTCAACCAACAACAACCTCTACACTAGAGGCAAGGCACAACAACAATCGCCTCTACACAAGAGGGATAAGGCACAAAGCCAAACACCAACCACAATCACCTCTACACTTAGAGGGATATCATTAAACTCAAACACTCCTCCACAATCACCTCTCACTAGAGGGATAAGGCTCAAAGCCAAGACTCCAACCACAATCACCTCTAAACTTAGAGGGATACCAACACAATCTCAACACTCACCTCTACACAAGAGGGAACTCAAATAAAAGAGGGTTTACAACTCTTGGTGGTCTCACAAACCACAACCAATTTTCCTCACAAAATAAGATCCTAATAGATAGGATAGATAGATAGCTCAAGTGTGAGAAAATAAAGAGTTTGAAAATCAAAACACAAAGAAAAACTCTTGGGAAAACTTCTAGATAGTTATAGAAATGAAGATCAAAAACCAATTCTTAAAGACTCTATTTTCTTTAATTTTTTTAACCCTTTAAAAACAAATAAAGATAAAATCTTTAAGCCCAAAACTCTTTTAAAAACTTGTTGTTAAACACTTAGAAATATAGGAAATTTTTACTCTCTAAAACCATGAAGAAACCAGCTCAAGAGATGGATATTTATACGCTCTCAAAAATCTGCCCGTTGGTAGTCTGGAAAGGGTAGAATTGCCCTTCCGGTCGACCGCCCGGTCGACCGGCCAACGGTCATTTTTATGACCGTTGTGCCTTCGGTCGACCGCCCGGTCGACCGGGCCAAAGCCAACGGTCGACCGCCCGGTCGACCGTGTAGTCAACCGGTCGAAGTGGCTTGCCATGTGTACGTCCTTGTGCACATCGGTCGACCGTGACGGTCGATCAACTCCTGGCCCGGTCGACCATCTGGTCGACCGCCAGAAGAGTCCGGCTGGGTTTTAAGGGATTAAAAAACTTATCTTTTTATCTTCGATTAAATCCCATAAAATCACATAAATTTCACAAATTTAAGTTCTTATAAGATATTTGAAATACAAATATGTGTGACTAAAATTCAACATATATTACAAACTATCTAAATCATTTTTGTGATATTGAAATTTGGCCTTTAAACGAAAATCGTATTTTCCAAAACCAAATTTTGAAATAGAAAACCGTTTGCTCCAAAACTCATGTAAATACAAAACATGATATTGAAATAACTTTGAAGCATATTGTATATGGATAGAATCTAATATACATAAAGGATATATATATATATCTATGTTTTTGACATGAAATCTAAAAACTGGTTAAACCAAAAATCAAAACCAATAAACTTTAAACTTGTGTGTGTATGTGAACTTGAGCATATCAATACTATCTAATCTTTACAATAATCTAAACAAACTAAACACGAACCGAGGTCCTCTTGTAGAACTCCTTCTCCAAGTCGACTCGATCCAAATACGATCCACCAAGCTTGACTCCAACCGAGTGCTAGATACGATCTTGACGCTCGAACTCTTGAATCAATACGTGAAAACTCCAAAACTCTTTTGTTGAAGCTAATCACCTACTAATATCTTGATCAAATATCTGAAACTAAATATCACAAGATTATTAGGAAACTATAACTACATGAGTTAATTATCAT